>JALPCC010000077.1:0-71522 GCA_026538405.1 Cryptococcus sp. GC_Crypt_2 | reverse complement strand
GAAGATTACGACCCTCGTCTTGATCTTGGGGAAGTACCTCGCAATGGGTATGTTCCCGAAGTAGGATGGGATAATATGCTTGCTATCTTGAAAGAGCGAGGGAAAAAGGTATTGTCTGGTCGAAATGAATGCTGGGGAGCAAGCGCTGATGAATAGCCAAGGAACAGATCTCCTGGACTGTATGATGATCCCATTGAAATCCCTAAAATACGTCTTCGCCGTTCTCCCTCGCCCACTTTGAAAGAATTGGAGAAAGCAGAGAAAAGAGCAAAGAGAGCACAAAGGGGTTACGATGATGATTGCGAGACTGAAGCTGAGAGGTCAAAGAGGAAAGCAGAACGGCGGAAGGAGAAGGAGGAAAGAGCGCGAGTTACGCAGTTGGGGCCTGGTGATGGAGGGGGTTTGTTCGACGTGGAATATGTCAAGAAAGGGGGAGTAAGAGAATGGGATATGGGCAAGTAGCCGTTGAAGCAGCAAACATTGAGGCGAAATGACGATATATATTTAGCATTCATAGCATTGTCTCACATCCTTTGAATATAGTGCATGATAATCTACACTATTGATGGCAACCAATCCACGACCCACTCACCTATACTTTTACCTTTTTCGCGTCCTACCTCATCAGTTACGTTTCAAAAAAATGATAAGCAACTGACCGACTCCTCGCCATTGGCGGGTTTTGCAGTTCCGAACTTTTCTGCTCGTTTTCTCTTCTTCTCCTCTTCAATCGCTAGCTTCTCTTTCATCTCTCTGTATCGTATCAGCTTTGATCGAGCAACGATATAATCATAGCTCACGGTGTGATTTCCTCTACTTTTGCCTTTTCTGGTTCAACAACCTTTGCCTTGGTATTTGACACAGGGGTCGATTTATCTTCCTTCTTGTCCGGTAAACCGAATTTGGCAGCTCGTTTCGCCAATACCTCTTCACTAATCCCAAGTGGAGCTTTATCGATAGCCCCTGCTTTCTCTTTCTTTTCAACCGGTGCTGATGGTACAGTAGCTTTGGGGGTGGAAGTGGCAGGTTTTGATTTTGATGCCGTAGAAGGTGGATTTGGGTTGAATGCAATGCCAAATCGTTCTGCTCGTGATTTCATAGCTTGCTGTTCGGGCGTTAATGTGGATTCTGTTTCTGTCGTACTCGATGTCTCGGGCGGTGGGGCGGATGTAGTCTATCGTCAGCTTCATCTCCAGGAAATGAGAGTCATGATAGCTCACAGGTACAGCTTCGGTAGGAGCGCTCTCTTCTGCTTCTGGAGCAACCTTCCCATCAGCTATGCTGTTTGACACGAAAGCAAAAGCTTACAAGTTCCTCATCTTCTCCTTGTGGAGCTATACCTGCTTCGAGTAGCCGCTTGATTAGATCATCCTTCTTGCCTGTCTGAGGAAGATCGTGTTTCGACAGTAAGTCCTTCAGTTCAGTGACTTTGAGCTTTTGCCTAAGTGATCAGTTTTGTATGTTATAGAAATGTGGTCTGAGCTTACAGGCTTGCTTCAAACATGATGGCAGTAAAACCTATGAATGAAGGTTGAATGACGATACAAGTGTATTGAGTGGGGTGAATTGAGTATAGCTTTTAAGTAGGAGTAACATTTAATAACGTATATCTACCTACGTGTCCTTCTTTCTCCCTTAAAACAACACTCCTTATCACTCCAGTTAGCCATGTCACAAGAACCTACATCCTTATCAGATATAGGTACGTCTTGTCCTTCACATACATGCAATTCACACATTCAAATCTTGCACCAATCCATGAATCAAAACTAACTTGCCAGATCCGCGTCTGGAATCAACAAATGACACCTTCCTCGAGTCGCAGATCGAGACCGTGCCAGCCAAAGACGTCAAAGATGATAATGAGCATCATGACGTTGACCCCGAATTTAATGCCAAAGGTAAAGGCAAGGGCAAAGGCAAAAAGACTTCCGAGACAACTACAAAGAAAAAGGCAAAGGGAATGCAACCAGGTTCAACGGCTGATTATAAACGTAAAGAAGCCAATCGATTAGCAGCGGAACGATCAAGGCAAAGACAAGCGGAACATCGAGCAAATTTACATGAAGCTGCAAAAAGGTTACGAACGGAACAAACAAACTTGAAAGCTGAAATAGCGAGATTAGAACGTGAAGCTGTGGAAGGTGTATCTTTTGAGTTCACAGAGGATCAGAGTCAGCAGGATGTAAAGGAGAATCAAGCTGGTCCATCTGACACTCCTGGAGTCAACATCGGAGTCGGAGTCGGCGTGGGGGTCGGGGTCGGAGTTGGAATGTCGAACGAAGCTTTGGAAGCTGAGGCTGAGGCTCAGGCTCATTCAAGAACCATCTTGGCTGCTTTGATGTCAGATGCGGAAATTGATCAGGCATTAGTAGGGCAATGGATGGATCAAGTAGGACAAGGGACCGAGGGAGAAAGCGGGCAATCTTCAACTAATACAATCCCTCATGCTTCCCCCGATCAAACACTTCACACCCAGACCCAACCCGACATTCGTCATCGAGATACTGGCTCGCCATCACACCATTTCGACAACGGACCCCCGGAACCTGCTAAACCGAACGGAATGGGAGTAGCACTTCATGCCGAGATGGAGAGGCATTTGCGCGAAGATACAGCCGCAACTAAAATTGCGATTGATCAGATCGAGAAGGAATTCCTCATTCTTCGAGGAGAAATGGAGAGACCATTCGAAGAAGACGAGTCAGGTGAAACAGTATACATTCACTATACATCGCCACTCCCTCAAAATTCGTATACTATGGACGAGAGCGTACTATCCGGTGTTGTCGAGTCGCTGGAAGCGGAATGTAGCAAACTTGGGCATGAATTGCCAGGTCTCAAAGATGAGCTGATGAGACTTAAGGAGTCGAGGATAGCTGAGGCAGAGAGGCTGAAGACAATGTTGGCGGGGCTAAATATCGGCGAAGATGATCGAATCGTCGTCGATAAGTTGCTTAAACCATTGTTGACACATCTGGACGGACTCCTGATTGGTCTAGCTCCAGAAGTAAGTTTGTTCAGACTTCGGAGTCAAGGGTCAACTAAACATTCAGAAAGCAGATGCATTGCACGCAATCATTGGCTCGACACTTGCACCTGCGATTGCACCCCGTAGACGAGGTAGACCACCACGACACCCTGCTGCCCCACGCCAAAAGGTCACTCGCAATAAGAGGTCTAAACTCTCGCATCAGCTTGAACTCGATCACGATCACGATCAAGATCAAATTCCCGATGGAAGCCAAGATCCATCTCATCATCAGGATCAACAACAGTCCGAGATGGAACTTCAACCTATCTCTGATACTCATACTCATACTCATACCCAAGGAGAAATGACGACTGAAGAGTTGATTTCTCAACTAGCGAATCACGATGATCAAGACTTGAGGGATTTATTGAGTTCACACGCAGAAAGTGAATATGCGGCACAACATATATCGGCTCATCTGCAAAATCAATTAGATAATCAGCCGAATCCATTGGATACACCTACTTCTCACCATCATATGGGACATGGACACGGAGAGAGTTCGAATCATCAAAGTCATCAAAATGCCCACTTCAAGCAAGGGCCACCGGGAAGCTGTCACATCTGTTCCAGAACGCAAACAACGGTCTGGAGAAAAGTCAATGTCGATGGAGAGGAATTGCACGTCTGCAATCGTGAGTCTTCCCATTCTCGAACAAGCTATCAAGCACGACCATTAAGGCGAAAAGCTAATGACAGCTTGCGGGATGTATCATATCAAAACAGGTCAAATCCGTCCACCAGAATTATGGGGCGATGGTAAATTAATTCGTAAACGGAGAAAATCCAACCACCCCCGAATCACGAGAGACGATAGTAATGGAAAAAGGTTCAAATCGTCAGATGGCCTGGAACTAGGACTGTTGGATAGTGATGTGGAGGAGGATAATGGGGTGGAGAATTTGGGCGAGGTGGATCAGAATGAACATGATCATGATCATGATCAAGACCAAGATGCGTTTAGAGCTACATTGGGAATTGAGGGGATCAGTGAGATTATGAAAGAGTTTGGAGATGGGGTCGGGGATGTTGAGCAGGATGTCGCTAATGTCTTTGGGACTGTCGAGTAGGTCAGGGGATCTTGGTGGTACTGTGTGAGTATGGTCGTGAGCAGCAGGTTGTACTTTCGTGATGCATAATGGGTCAATCGTATCATCGGTCGTCCATTGAAAATGAAAGGCGTGCAACCACGCGTAATTGTTGAGCAGACACAAATACATATGCAAACGACTGTCGTATAGTACAATGGTTAAAAGTCCTACAAATCTACCACAACAAACTACGCCCGCCTACTCAAGGACAGGTCCCGCCTTCTTGATACTGGCATCGATATCATTCTCGTACTTTGCGAATGCCTTTTGGAACATGCCACCCAATTTCTCAACTTCCGAATTGAAAGCCTCTTTTGATGGCCAAACTTTTGCTGGATGTAGGATATCGGAAGGAACACCTTCAACGGCTTTAGGGATTGATAGGTTGAATACGGGGAAGTTCTCGAATTCAGCTTTGGCAAGTGATCCGTTATGAATAGCATCGACGATTGCTCGAGTGTACTTGAGGGGACATCGTTTACCAGTACCGAATTTACCACCTGTCCAACCGGTGTTGATGAGCCAACAATTGACATTGTTCTTCTCCATCCTCTCTGCCAACATCTTGGCGTATCGACCTGGATGTAGTACAATGAAGGGTTGACCATAACATGTCGAGAAAGTTGGTGATGGCTCGACAATACCGTCCTCTGTACCTGGAGTCTTGGAAGTGTAACCGGCAACAAAGTGGTATTGGGCCTGTTCGGGAGTGAGTCGAGAGACGGGTGGCAAAACACCGAAAGCATCACAGGTGAGCATGATGATGTTGGATGGTTGTCGGTCGGCGATACATGGAATCTTTGCGTTTTCAATGTATTCAATAGGATAGGCGCATCGAGTGTTCTCAGTAATGGAAACATCGTCGTAGTCGGGCACTCGGTCGGCAGGGTTGTAGACGACATTTTCGAGAATAGAACCGAATTTGATGGCTCCGTAGATCTCGGGTTCCTGCAAGTCAGCAAGAGCTTGTCCATCGAGCCAGACCCATTACTTACCTTGTCCTTGGAGAGATTGATGGTCTTGGCATAACAACCACCTTCAATGTTGAAAACACCAGTGTCTGACCAGACGTGCTCGTCATCACCAATCAACAACCTATTGGGATCGGCACTGAGCGTGGTCTTTCCAGTTCCACTCAAACCGAAGAAGAGGGTAACATCTCCTTCCTGTCCATCTGACGATTTGGCCTGATTAGCGGAAGAGTGTAGTGACAATTGCTTGAATCGGACTGGTTGGAGGTAGTGCATGACGGAGAAGATTCCCTTTTTCATTTCTCCTGCGTATTCGGTACCGAGGATGACCATTTCCATTCGCTTAAAATTGATTTCAACAGAGGTAGTGGATGTCATACCAGTCGTAAATCGATTAGCGGGGAATTGACCAGCGTTGTAAATGATGAAGTCGGGTTCGCCAAAGTTGGCGAGTTCCTCGGCAGTTGGTCGGATCAACATGTTGTGCTGGGAGTTAGCTCCAATAGAGTCGATAGAGGGAAAGGGTACCTACCATGAACAAAGCGTGGTATGCTCTGGAAGCGATGACTCGGACCTTGATCCTGTACTTTGGGTCCCAACCGGCAAATCCGTCAAAGACGTAAACGTTTTCTCTTGTGTTGAGGTAATCAATAGCTCGTTCTCGGTTGATCTCAAAAGTATGTTCACTGTTCATCAGCGCGTAATCAAGAATTCGTAGACAAGCGAGACTCACTCCATCTTGATATTGACTGGACCCCACCAGATATCATCTTTACTTCCATCTTCGTAGACGATTCGCTTGTCTTTTGGTGAACGGCCAGTCTTCTTTCCGGAGAAGTTGATGAGGGCACCACTGGAAGAAATGACGGCGCCTTCATTGATGATAGCGTCTTCGTATAATGAGGCAACAGGTGCATTTCGCTAAAAGTCAGCCCTATCCTCATCGACAGTACGGATCACTCACTTTGATATGAATTCGGTCGAGGTCGAATCCGGCTTGAGAGAAGTATTTCATCTCTTTACCCAAGAATTCGTTGTCGTGTTGTCTGGCAGCTGGCATCTTGTCTGTGGTATGTATGTATGTGCGGTATGTATATTTAGAGGAGTTGACTGAAGTTGTCAGCTATTGTACTCGAACTTATAGTTGCTTTGTTCAAACTAGCCAACTAGGCGGTGTGGAATTGTAACCGGACCGGGGTAAGATATTAACCGGTCTGGAGTCCCTTTGTTCCCCCATTGATGCCAAGAAGGAAGGTTACTCACGGATCAATAACGATGTCGAGTTCAATTGTATTACTGAGAGGACTCAAAAAAGTGGAAATATGTACTCCCAACTACCTCTTACCTTGGCTACATATATACCTAGGCGGTGTAATGGATACATACCGGCACTCCCGCATCGACCCGAATGATTTCGAAGGAATGTCATGACAATCAACCAACTTTGAATTAACTGGAACCCCGCCATCGGCCAAGATCGGATTAAATCGGCTTGTGACTTTGTTTCAACCAATCTCGATCTTACGTAAGGAGCTCGTTCGGACTCTCTCGGTTTTACATCCAGGTGTGACCCTGAGGAGTAATAAGAGGACGGATCAATGTCTATCCGAGGAAGTGAGAATCCGCTCGTCGTCGAGATAGGATGGCACGGGCAGTGATCGGACCATGAGTGGCCGGACTTTGACTTTCAGACTACTCTTGATCTTCATCAATGCATGTTTTGATGGAAGTGAGTCACCCGGAAGATACCGTATCACACACACACCGCCACTGTTGGAAGATTCGAAATCTCGCGCCCCAGTTCGAAATAGCTTAAATTCGAAAATGACAAGATCCCTCCGGATTCCGGGATGACCCGGAAAGATGAGCGTCATTGACATTAGCGGTATTGGCGGTGATGATGGTGCTAATATTGTATCTACATATGTACATCATTATCGGCTTTACATAATTATTGTATCCGTCACAAATTCGTTGTGCATGCGAGCTTGCTACCCCTTCGGCTGACTGCAGCTCGCTTCGCTTGCTCAGATCACTTCTTACTCTTCTTGCCGGTAGCATTCGTCTCGAGATGAGCCGAGATGACTTCTATCATATCTGCCTTTTTGGATTTTCCTGTAAGAGAAACCTCTGCGACTTGAGCAGAGATGACTTGGTGTGGAGGGGAGGTACATACGATGGAACTTTGCCCAATCTCTCAATTCAGCCACTTTGAGCTACTCGTCAGCTCACTCTACTACCTCAGGGCATCGACTCACAGAAGCCATAGACCCATTTCTCCATGCCGCTTCTATATCTTCCGAATCTCCCTCGTCAACTTCAACTTTATGTACCGTCCTCTTTGTTCCTCCTTTTAGCGTCTCGACAGCTCTTGGATCTTCCTTGATAGCATTATTCCAAGCTTCCATATATTTACCTGCGATTTTATGCATTCCACCGTGTTTGGGGAATGTCTTGTCTAGATCTGCTATAGTATCCGGGTCGGAAGTATCGAAATCTTCTTCAAATGCCAGAGCTTGTAATTGGGCGTAGTGGTATGCCAGTGCTGGCCGTTAGCCGGTGCTACATCGATGTAATAAACACAGCTTACAAGGATTTGGATAGGCGTCGGGATTGTAATAACCATGCCTTGATTTTAATCTCGACACAATCTTCTCCATCATCAATACCTGCTGTTCCGTCCCTACTCATCAGCTAATCTAGCAAGCTCAGCAGCCACGAGACTGACCGATATCTTCACTGCCAGTGATGATCTTGGGAGGAGCCCTGATATCATCACGATAAGGCAAGACGACAACATGGAAGCCAGGTGGGATTTCCTGAGATTTGCCATCTTCAGACATTTCCTCGGGTTGAGGTATGAGGACAGCGAATTCAGGCGGAGTATTGCGCCTAAATCGACATATGGCGAGGGCGTGTTTGTTGAGTTTCGTACACGATTGAAGCAAGGCTGAGAAGGTTCTTGTAGAGCCGGTATAGGACTATTGTCAGGTTCTGTCGACACTGGGTGCTGAGAGGAGACGTACATTTTCGTCAGGGTATATAAAGTAGGAATGCTTGATATTCTCGTCTATCTGAAGTAGATCGGCAGCTTGAAACCCTAAAATCTTGATTTCTGATATCAGCTATACTCGATCCAAGTAGACTCACGAGGCGGGATGCCCATAGATTTCATATCCGCCACCTCGGAATCAGTGAACCTCAACTAAATCGTCAGTTCCTGTATCAATGAAGTGAGATACTGACTCGAGTCTTGGCGACTACTTTCGGTTTCTCCTCCTCTACTCGTTTCGTGCCAGTAGGTTCAGCTTCCATAGCCTCATCCTCATCCTCTTCTTCTCCTTCATCTCTTCTTCTCCTCCTTTCCTCATCTCTCTTCAAGACTTCATCGGCGATCATTTGATTCTCCTGTAATTGCTCATCGGATTCCCACCAATTCTTCTCTAGGATATTCTTGATTGATGCTTCATTGCCGAATTGGAAGGCATGCCCGATCTCTTCAGGTCGAAGAACTGCTCCCGTTTCCTGTTGATCAGCTTTCCTCAACCAGTGAAGACCACCAGCTCACCGCTGACGTATATTCTGATCTGGTGACCACTTCTTCGACTGTCTGACCTCTCATTCTCACATATTTCGGCTGACCTTTCCCTTGGCTCGATACTAACGCATATCTACCGATTAGCTCGGCGTGATCTAGACCAGAAAACTCACCCAGAAACTCCGATTTCGATATCCCCATTTTTACCCCCAATTTTGAGCGGTATACTAAACTGCACCCTCTTGGGAGCTTGCTTGATAACTAAATCATTCATTATCTCTTGCAATTTCTGTAATCCCTCTTCGTCAGGTTCTTCACCAGAAGGATCATCTTGATTCTCATCCCTATTCAAGATATCCTGTCGTCAGTGACTGGGACAAGGGGGGACATACGTTCCAGTAAATTGTCGGATTGAAACGATGTGTAGGTCGATCGACAAAGAAGGTGTTTATTGTTATTCCGTACGTGTCAAGATCCTGATAATCAGCTCATACGGCGCGACAGTTTCGACAACTTACGCCAAAAGTTGTACGAGCTGCTTGCCTCGTTGAATTAGATCCAGGCGGTTCATCATCATCAGTAACCAAGAACACTCTTTTATTCCCATTCATCCTAGATCCTCTGATGATCAGTTCTCTTCCTCTCCCCAGAAGCTGGACCTACGCGTCTCGAAAGATGAAGTTGCATGTAACAAGTACTTCAGCAATATTCAATTCTTTATCCTTCGAGCATGGCGGGAATGTCTCCCCCAGTACGTCCGGTTGTCTCGCAGGCGTATCTTCGGAATCCTCTTGGAGATATTGCTCATTTGCCCTTTCCATCAACTTGATGACTTTCTTGATTTCTTCCGCATTGATTGTTTGAAGAGGCTGATAGACGAAAGTACCGGGTTTGTAGTTGCCTGAAGACGAAGATGAGACTTTGTCCGGCTGATAATCAGGTCATGTATTTGTACTCGGACGATACCAAGACTATACTCACATCGATATTGTACAGAAGCAAGCCCACACTATCCGCAGGTCCAGTGATAACCTTGCCCTTCTCAATCTTGACGACAGCCTCCAAGACTTGATGTAGAGCACTCTTGCCCTTGATTACTCCCATCTCATTCTTCTCATTCGCCTGTGGTCGCTGCATTGACGGACTCGCATCAATACAAAATAAGATATGATCCCGACTAGCATATTGATACTACATATCAGCCTCCACATCAGATGGTCACACTCACCTCAGACCTGAGCAGCTCATCGTCATCGCCTCCTTCTAGAGAATCCCATGAAGGGATATCTCTTGGTCTATCGCCATAGTAGGATGTCATGGTGGCTCAAGATTGTATAGAGGAAGCCCAGAGGTCCAGTCAGACACTTCGAGTGGAGGTACGCTGAGCCCCGCGTCAAGTCGCGTAACCCGTCAAGTAGGAGGAGTATATAACGATATCTACCAAAGCCGAACAGAAGTAGTGGTCATCCTATGCATGTCTTCAGGCAGTGTGATTGGACGAGATATTGAAATGATGGTATAGCTCCCCTCACAGACCGGACAAGATTTGCTATGCAGTGTCACTGAGAACAAGAGTGAATGTCAGAAAGTCATCACTCGGTATGTGGTGATGACGTCCTGGGGTGGAGGTCTTCCTTCTAGCCGAATATGTAGCCATCTACCAATCTCTATACTGTATATGCTATCATTACTAGCTAAACGTACACACCTCACAACTAGATCTATCACCAGTACAATTGCAAAGATGTCTTCTGCTTCAGACCCCTCTACCTATATCTTCAATCATACCATGTTCAGGTATGTTCCCCACCTTGTCGATGTGATTTGCGGCCGGTGAGACCGGCGATTGATGATTAGGATCAAGGATCCTAAGGTATCTATTGAGTGGTATGAGCGAGTTCTCGGTATGAAGGTGAGTGTTTGGTGATTCTTCTGCCTCCATGTCCTCTCCTGAGGCCGTGAGACCTGTCGACATGAACTACTAGCTAACTATTTATAGCTTGTCCGGGAATCTCCAGGTGGTATGCTATCCCTTTCCCTTCTGTCTGAGCTAAGCTCACGTTCAGGTGATTTCACAAACTATTTCCTCGCTTTCCCTAGAGGATTCCAGGGACAAGACATCGATTCCATGTCCAATGAAGATAAATCCAAACTCCTAGCTAGGAGAGAGGGTGTTTTGGAATTATGTCACAATTGGGGAACCGGTCAGTTGTCTTGCGCTCGACGGTGTAGAAACTGATGATTAGAGAAGGACGATAGTTTCAAGGGATACGCCTCTGGAAATGATGATGTCGGAAAAGGTTTCGGACATATTTGTGTAGCTGTTGATAACCTCGAAGCTGCCGTTAAGAGGTTCGACGAGGAGGGAGTTAAATTCAAGAAGAGGCCCGAGGAGGGCAAGATGAGGGTAAGTTCCACTCGTTGTGGGGCCTTATGAGACAATGGCTGATAGTATTTAGCACATTGCCTTCATCTACGACCCTGATGGATACTGGGTTGAGATCATTGCTCATGGTGGAAAGCCTCTTGTCTAGATTTGTTTAGATTAGGAGTGACTTTGAAGAAGTAAAGCAGTTAGTTCAAGTCGAATGCAAAGTTGCACAGATGTCACAAACGAGCAAGGTCAAGAGATACATCAACTACATACCCTCGACCAGACCTAGTAGGGGATACCACTATACTGTCAGCTCAACCCATGCAAAACGAGACTAAACTCACTTCTGCATCTTCTGGAACCCATCGTAGAAATTACTCCTCATATTCTCATGAGCATTCTTGATGACCCCGTGCATATACTTGGCAGCAGCTCTCTCATTCAACTGTAATTGGAACCTATCCCTCAATCTCTTGATAGTAGGTTCGCCCTTGAATGACGGTAGTCCCGTTCCGAGCATGAGGTGGACAGCATCAACGAGTTGATCGGCGTGTGGTCGGATTGCTAGGAAAGCTTTTATCGTTAACTCAGTGAAGGTTTTGTAGCCCTCAGAATCTTTCCCGCCCATTACCGCAACCATTTCGTGGGTCAGTTTGAACGAGTTTGGCTCGAATTTGATTCCCTGACGTCAGATAATCACCCTGTTGGGATATGGGATGGTGGGAAACTCACCCCTGGACCGATATCGAACAAGAAGCCAAAGTCTATCATCAGCTACGCTCTCAGGGCCGGGAAATATCGAACTTACCGATATGCACAATATGTCCCTCGCCATCAATCATGATATTGCCATTATGTCGATCCTTGATCTGCAGGATATAACAAGCGACCGAATAAGCGGCCATACTCTGGATAAACTGCCATCTGGCCCCCTTGAACTCCTCGCTGTTTACCCCACCATACGTATCAACAAAATACGAATATAAGTCATTCACTTTCGTTCTTCCCATTTCGTCCCTCGATGTAGCGTTAGGGACGACGTCGATGATTCCACACCCTGGCGCAGTGGCCAAGACACGGTATGGGAAGAGGTAAAGATCCAATCCAACTTGATTGAATACGTTTTTGAACATTGCAATCACTTGTAAAGCGAGAACATCTTGACGGCAATCGTCGCCTACTTTGAAGATTGCGCCTTGCCAAACATCGTACTTCTTCTTGACCATTTGAGAATCGTCCTCGGAAGCGCCGCTGGAAGCTTCGTATCTCTCTTTCTGCACCTTGAAAGTGGCCATGAATGGGGCCTGCCATTAGTCAAATTCGGGTCTCGACTGTGATTGCCATACCTTGGCATGACTTTGTAAGGGTCGACCAGACTTTCGATCCAAATCAATAACCTCTCCATCTGGATTACTAGGTAAATAAACTCCAACTTCCAATTTGATCTTCTCCATTTCTTCATCTATCTTGGCCTTCTCGTTAGCTGCATCATTATCGCGATACGAGTAAACACACCTTCTTCTCCGGTTTAGATTTCTTGATATAAGGCTTCAATTTCCCTGATATAGAAGTCACTTCCTCAAAGAACCCGAATTCCAACTCGTAGAATGCCTTGGCCTTCCCACTCAGTCCGGCAACGATCATGTCGATCATCCTATCGAGTAAAGGCTTCATTGGATCGGGTTGTGACTTCCATCAGCTCTGTTCCTGTCCTACTTGGATGAAGCGGCTCACAGCATCATCATCTTTGTATGTGTTTGCCTTCATATTCCAAATAATCTGATGACAGAACAGTTGCGAGATTTTGGAAGTTTCGAAAATGAACCTCTCGACATACCCCAACCCGTCTGAGCGTAGGGCTTGAACACACTGAGGAACAAAGAAGAAAGTGAGGTCCACTGGGTGTTGCTCGAGGACTCGCATAGCGTATTGAAGGATCAAAGGGTGATTTCCATATCGTGGGTGGAAGTACACGAGAGCGGAAACGGGTGGTACAGGTGCCCAGACGGGTAGCCACTATTGGTCAGTTTGTTACCCTGACGAGACGTTCAGATCAACACACTTGTAAAGCTCTTCTGGAAGCTGGATCGAATTTATCGCCAAGTAGATAGAAAATGGCCTCTGATACTCCGATCACGGCCTTTGGATCTGATCTGACCAGCCTCGTCAATTCATGTTGAACAGCAGGATACTTGAATCTCTCGCCCATATGGACGGCCATATGGGGCGAAATCCTCCAAGCCTTGGCCACCAATTTGGTCCATTCAGCCTGTTCATCAGCCTCCCATAGCGCAATGCACAGGATCTAGAGGGACGTACGAGAGACACAGACTTCTCGAGCTGTCCAGCCTTAGGGCCTTGATGTTGGACACTGACGACATCTTTCCATACTGTTAATCGCGAGATTTCGCTCTCGACAAGTAATTGGAGAATGCGAACTCGATCGCGATGTCGAGAGTTGTAGTCTCCTAAAGAGGTGTAGCCTGATCATCAGCTCTGGGCCAATGAATGGAGGAGCGTTGTACCTCGAACTAAGAAAGCAGGTGACCTATCAGTTAAGGATGTAGTCGAGTGATCACCTTGGACTGTATCCTCCTGGATGGCAGTGAGGAAGTCATGCAATAACTCTAGCTCGCCAGCGACTTGTCCTCGATCCGAGCCGAATGACCACCTGGAAATCAGTCAGTCTAACTCCATGGTAGCAGCGACTTACTGAGGCCGAGATGAGAACCAGGCGAAAGCGGCATTGTATAACCGCTCTCTAAACCTCAATTCCAGTAAAGATTCCATCCTACTGCTAGCCAAGATTTGGAATCCGAACAACAATAACGAGAATCGAACTTCTCGAGCTAAGCAATGGGTACTGCTCATCAGCTTCGGTCTGAAGGAGGAGGGCGAGGCTGACCTCATTTTCTTGGCTGATCCCAATGATCGCATCAAGAGTCTAACTAATGAGACTGTCACGCCCGCTTCTCGGTTCTTCATGCCAGCATACTGCGTTGCTAGGACTTTGATGAGAAGATGATGCGGTCTGAGCATCTTGTTTGCCTTCGACATTTCGAGGTCCATGGATATCTTGTCACTTGGCGTATATTCAATGGGTACTTCGAATGGATCGGTGTAGCTACGATCAGCTATCGAGTTCCATGCAATGCAATAACTCACTTCATGGAAGTACTGAATAACCCTTTATTCCTCCTGATTGTGTCCAACCATCCCGCAGTGATTTCCCCGAATATAGTGACTTCAGCATCCACTCTCGCCTTGAGAACCTTCGTCCAAGTCTCTACTCCAGCACTGATAGACAGAGGAGTGAACAGAGCCATAGGCAAAGCGACAATGTAGTTCAACAAATCCCTGTCCAGCACAGTAGAGGAAAGTAGGACAGAAGATGCCCTGTCTAGTAGGGATCGAGTGTCGGACAATGGGACCGGTCGGGATCTAGTCCGCACTGCATCCAGAGCATCCTCGAATGATTCTTTAAGGTCTTGTATAGATTTCTCCGACCCAGCTTGCGAGGTCTCTGCTTGTGGCTGGAAGTCAGCCAGGACCTCGAAGAAGCGTCATCAGCTTACCGCCTCTTTCGCGGAGTCATGCTTCTCTAAGGCTTTAAGTAGAAGAGCATGAATCGGCTCGTCGAGGCTATAGCAATCAGCTGCGCTGCTATGTAAAGCGCTAGCTTACCAGTCCATTATGATATCTGTGCTACAGATACAGATGCTGTGAATGTCAAGAGGAGGAAACAGACGTCACCTGCCCGAGACCTAAGTCACGTGACTGCATTTCATGTCGCCCTTCAGCCTTTATTATTGACGAGTATGGGCTCTAATGACTATATATCACCATGCAATCCGACTCTCGAAACCTCCTTACCAGTACAGCCTCATCATCCTCGTTATCGACCGGTAAACCAGATCGATTATACGTTGGCAATTTATCTCCCTCGGTGGACGAATATGCCCTTATTCAAGTTTTCCAGAAATATGGTCAGATCACTAAATTGGATTTCATGTTTCACAAAACAGGAGTGTTGAAGGGTAAACCAAGAGGTTTTGCTTTCGTCGAATTCTCGAACAAAGATGTAAGCTGTCTTTCCCACTAAGCTAGTTGAAGAAAGCTGACATTCAGGACGCTTTAAAAGCTATGGTAAAACTACATGATCGACTATTGAGAGGTCGGAAATTGGTAGTAACCTCCGCGAGCTCGGTATGCACCACACACACAGTCGGATTGACAAAAGGCTGACACCAGTCTACCTCAAATGATATACCGCTTTACACTAAACCAGGTCGTCGTTCTGAGTCCGCAAAAACAACAACCCTGTCCCTACTCAAACAATCGCGAAAACCACAATCGTGAGCTACCTTCCACTCTTCCGGTATGTAGCTGATATATAGTGCGGCCGCACAGATAGCTGCTATGGAAGCTAAACTTGCTTCTTTACAAAGTCGGAAACCCGCAGATGAAGATTATGTCCCAGGACAAGGGATTGATTCGAAATTTAACGCACCGAGAGAATCGACGCCGAATTCTGGAACGGCAACGCCGGCAGAGATGGATCTGGATCAAGAATTGGGATTGGATGCCGCGACCAAAGCTGCTGATGAATTGGAAAGGGAGTTTGGATTAGAAATAGCTGGCAGGCAGGTTTCGGAAGATAGAGAGAGGTCTGGGTCAGCGGAGATCGTCAGGGAGCGGACAGGGTCGAGAGAAGCATCAGTGCCGAAGGAAAAGGAGAAGGAGAAAGAGGAGACTAGGAAACAAGAAGTGTTCCAAAAAGGTCTGGCGGGCTTACCAAAGAAACCGACATTCTTGTAAATGTGTTTTGTCGTTATTATCATGCATGCTCTAGTTGTATAGTCTCAATTTTCGCCATCTATCGTCCGTCCCTATACCTACCTCTAGGCCTGCAGGGAATACATGATATCAACCGGCCATACGCGATGACAATACTAAGGTGTCTCGCTCATATTATCAATGATTTCGAATACCGCTCTGATCTTGCTCTCATTCATCGTCCAGACCTGATTCGCCCCAAAGCCGAATGTCGCCGCTTGGGCTTCTAAGTTTCCGTTCGATTCGTTCTCCAACGGTACTTGACTTGCTTCGACGGCCTCACTCGCCGTCAAGTGGATCTCGGTCAGGCCGGGGATCTCGCGCAATAGGTCCGACAAGTTGCTCGCATTGATTCCCGACCCAGGTAGAACCATGATTCGACAACTACGTTCCACACAGGTTTTGAGTTCATGTCGCCCTTCCCAGGCAGTACGTTGTCCTCCACTTGAACATCAGCGGCGAGCCATATCTACTGAATGCGTGTAATCAGGCTCACCTGGTAAGTATTCGTGTGACATTGGAAATATCCGAATTCTTTTCGAGATCGTCGAGCCCTGCTCCTTGTCAGTGTTAATGAGACTCGACAGCGTCGAGCGCACCTTCAGAAGGTGAAACCATCAGATCTATGGCTCGGTGGAATGTGATTGGAAGCCCTCCAGCGGCTTTACATAGTCTAATATCAGCTCGAGCTATAGATTGGGTATACTGGCTTACCTGATCATACTGGGAAGGTCGATCGTGCGCTGTGCAGTGAGACACCCAAAAACGAAGCCAGTCACTCCTAGCTCTTTCATATGTGATATATCCTGTTCCATTACAAGTATCTCGTCCTCCTGATAAGTGAAATTGCCAATACGTGGCCTAATCATGACCTGTCACCTTCAGCAGCGAGCCACGCCATGAAAACCCACCGTGATTTCGATATCGGGCAGTAATCCGCGTATACTGTTCAACAGACCATAAGTCGGTGTGAGACCGCCACCTAGCATCAGCGAGAGGCATGGTTGCATGCACATACCGTGAATGAGATTTGAGCAGAGTTCAATTCTCCATCTCACCCTGCCGCCAAATTCAGCTGCTACTCTTCGTACCCTGCGTGTCAGCTGCAGGTTTTCGATGACACATACGTTCGAGCAGACTGGAGTGAGTCCAAGCATACTTCGACGGTAATTTGTTTGTTCATCGGATGTCGAGATTTATTGGATCAAGATATTCACAGAGGTTAAGTCAAGTGGGGAAGTGGGGACCCTCGACTCGATATTTCGGAGATTATCCTACGTCAAACTCAAATCTCCAGGTTCATCTTACTGTCGACTAACGACCACAGGGCATGTCAAAAGCTCTACCGCTAGTCCGTTTTCCTCCTAGGACGGCTGTATATCGCTTTGGGTCACCTACTACTTCGAGCCGAGCCAGTACTCTGCTGAGATTCGATGACGGCTTGACTATCCCAAAAGAGGGAAAGCAGGGGTGGGCAATAGTGGGCGACGGTGAAAGTCGGCGACTTGCTGTAGAGGTTGGTCAAGAAAGTCGTGCTACAAAGCTGATGTACAGACCTTACTAAGCCGACATCGTATACAACCTGTCCCCCCTCCTCCTGGATTATTTCCATTTATCACTTCTCTCACACCTACGTCTTCCGACACTAAATTGATTCGTCATCTCGCTTTTGCTCGACCACCACCGACAGGGGAATTTACGGACTTTACAGCCCGCTATGGAGCTTTACAAGAAGAAGATAAATTGTCATTCCGTCAAACCCTCTCTGCTTTACACCCATCACCGTCCGAGGGGGATATTGAAAAAGTCGCAAAAGTCATGCGGATAGATCACCTCCTTGATCTGCCTAGTGTCTCGCTGTCATCTGGACAGACAAGACGGGCTAGAATAGCAGCTGCATTGCTTAGTAAGCCGGTACTGCTACTTCTCGAGGATCCAATGGCAGGACTGGATATAGCTTCAAGGGAAGAGGTTTCAAAAACACTGGGAGAGTTGAATTCGAGTGGAGATATACGGATTGCGTTGGTACAGCGAGGTAAATCTAAGGGTGATGTACCGGATTGGATCACCGATATTTGTGAAGTGAAAGAGGGGACTGTATGGGTGAAGCCGCGAGAAGAGTGGCAGCAGGAGTCTAGCGAGGATTCTCATTCTCACCGAGAAGAATCGACTCCAACCTTGAGTCAGGTCACTCAAGAACCGGTGGTCAGATTGAAGGATATCTCGGTGTCATATGGCGAGGGCACCAGACCTGTGAGTGTTTTGGTCTAGCTTGAGCTAATGTCAGGTACTAAAAAACGTATCATGGTCGATACGACCAGGGGAGAAATGGCATCTACAAGGCGCAAACGGTGAGTGTTTGAAGAGGCGTGACTTATGTCCAGGATCCGGGAAGACGACCTTACTCTCGATCATACTAGGCCATCATCCCCGGTCATTCTCATTACCGGCATCGGCGCTTACGCTATTCGATAGACCACGTCGCGAAACACCTACACCGACATTACGGAAATTGATTGGTCACACCAGTCCAGAGATCTACGCATCTTTTCCTCGAGGAATGGGTTTGAGTGCCCTAGCTGCTATCGGATCCGGATTCGAAGGTGTCTTTTCCCGTCGAGAATTGTCCTCAGCCCAGAAAGAAAGGATCCTGTCGATGTTGGAGTATTTCCAGGATTTGCTTACAACGGGCCGTGGAGGAAGTAATGGAACGACCACCCGCGATCTGGCGTTGAGACTCTTTGCACATTACACGCCCCCTCAGCAGGCTTTGCTTCTGTTCCTCAGGGCTATGGTAGCTCGCTGTCCACTTGTTGTACTGGATGAACCAGCACAAGGAGTGGATGAAGCGATTTGGCAACGGTGCTGTGAGTACTTGGAGAAGGAATGGAAGGAGAACCCGAATCAAGCTGTGATCGTGGTGAGCCATTATGAGGATGAGGTCAGTGTCTCCATTGCCCTTTTTGGGGAGCCCTAGGCTGATGTACAGGTGCCATGGTCGCGGTCTAGGGGGAAAGTGTATAGATTGATAGATGGAATCGGTAGTGCCACATAAACCCATTTGATTTCGATGAAATACCTAAAGGGGTAATGTGCCTTCAGGGTTTGTACCCTGTGTACCTTAAATAATGTTGGTCAACAACGGGATTAAGGGAAGAAAGGGATTCTATTCATTTCAAGACACGGACCGCCCTGTACTCACTACTTACCGTTCTATCGCATCCATCATCTATTCAGTCTTTACTCTCTATATAATATAACCTCTATCCACACACCATCCGCAACGACCTGCACGACTTTCATCCTTCGAAAGACGAGAAGCCAAGAGTCCAGTAACCTAAAGAAGTCAAACACGACGCGTCAACTAAGCGTTTCAACTGTTTAGGTCCGAGCTGCACGACTCCTCTCCCGCTACACTAAAGTTTCACACCTCTGGTCTAAACATCAGAGAGAGCCGGACCAGGACATCGACTCTCCATCTGTCAAGGGTCTCAACATAGTCGTCTATCACCTTCCATCGCCTTTGACATCGAGATTGACGCCATTGGACAATCTACAAACAACGCGATGACCACCACGCCTCCTACAACAACACGCCCAAAGGATGCATCCGCTGTAGCTTCTTCATCGAGTGACGCTCAAGCACCACCCGAATTTGTCGTCACCCCCGCTACCCCCAATACACCTATGCATCCTTCACATTCTGTCCCCCAATCCCTTCCAATCCCAGCAGAGGTCAAGGAGGACAAGGTTGGGGAAGCGGCGGCTAGTGGGACCGAGAACCACGCGAAAGCAGTAGAGAGTAGTCCAGTGGTTGTGGAGAAGTCTAATGGCGACAAGACAGCAAATACGACCGAGAAAACAACAACACCCGCCGCTTCGTCGTCTAACCCTACCCCCGCGTCGAAATCAACTACCGCTCGCCCATCAAGTCGGTCAGCGCCAAAGAAGAAGAAGCGATCAGGGCTATCTGGCTTGTTGCTCCGATTCGGGTGTTTGTCGGCGGATGAATTCGAAGACCCAGAACCTAGAAAGGGCACGGTCCCCAAAACCACTTCGAAACCCGTTTCAACCAATGCATCTACGCCCAAACCTGCCATGAAGGAGGTCAAGCCTACCGCTCCCGTAGCAGACGCCAAGGTGGCTCATCAGCCTGAAATTTCAGGCGCGATTGGAACTACTTTGGTGGAGACTGGAGAAAAGGATCTGGCTGGAAAGACTCAGTCTGAAGAGGAAGTCGTGGTTGCCCCTCAAGATCCCCACACCGCTCCTATTGACGAGGTAAATAGCACCCTTCCCCTTTGTAGCGCTTACGCTGACAAACAGACTGCCGGTCTCACTTCATCCGCTGTTCAAGCGCCCGGATCTGGATCAGCTCTACTAGCCACACCCGTTCGACCATCTAGCTCGCGTCGGCAGTCCGAATCTTCACCTAGCGCCGCTTCACCCGATGCTGAGAGAACCGATACATCAGGTGGGTATTCTGCTATCTCTGAATCCGAAGCCCCCGACTCTTCGAGCGGTTCCCCAGCCCCCCATGCCGATGATGATTATGGACTTGATGATGAGTACGAGGATGAGGATGATAGGTTGATTGCTCAGGGTGGTATGGGTATTCCTGTTGATGAGGTGAGCTTTTCGTCTCCACTTAGTTGACCAAACTAATAGGTAGCACGGCAACCCTGCTCCTCTTTTACCGGTTATGGACAAGCAGCATTCCGGCCGGAAATGCCTGGTCCTCGATCTTGACGAGACCTTGTTGCATTCAAGTTTCAAGGTAAGTTCTGCCTATTCGGAGAAGCTCAGGACTGACATCAGATGCTACCCTCTGCCGACTACATTGTTCCCGTCGAGATCGAGTCACAAACGCACAACGTCTATGTCATTAAGCGTCCCGGCGTCGATCATTTCTTGACCGAAATGGGCAAGATCTACGAGGTCGTCATCTTTACAGCCTCTCTCTCCAAAGTAGGTCTTTATGATACTTGCAGTGCGGCGCTGATAATCAGTACGCTGACCCCGTGCTTGACATGCTCGATACTGGTCGTGTCGTACGACACCGACTCTTCCGAGAGAGCTGCTACAACCACAAGGGCAATTACGTCAAGGTAAGTGAATTGGGCGCGCCGGGTGTCAAACTGACAGGCAGGACCTTTCCCAGCTCGGTCGAGAGATGGAGGACTGTATCATCATCGACAACTCTCCCGCCTCGTACATCTTCCATCCGCACAACGCCGTCCCCGTCTCGACCTGGTTCAATGACCCGCATGACACCGAACTTACCGACCTTTGCCCCTTCCTGACCGACCTAGCTACAGTGGACGATATCCGAGGTGTCCTCGATGGCAACATCTAATTCCACTCCTTGCGCTTCCAGCTGCCCAACGACTGACGATATGAATATGAAACTACCCTCATGACATGATATAATCTTTTAGCATCAAGTCGATATATCATTGCATCGCATTTCGAGGGTCAATCAATCTTCTTTTTCTCTGTCTGCATACTCCTTCGACCCTCGACCTTCGACTCTAAAATCTCAACCTACCGATATCCTGTTTCCTTCTCCCGTCCCTATACACGGACTCTCCTCGACCGTTTCGCGCATGATCTTCTTTAATCGTAATTAGCATTTTTCCCTTGTGACATGTATGCACTGCCCTGTCGTATCAATGCGTGTACTGGGTTACACGCCATCCTGATCATCGTACAGAGTCAATAGCTGTGCCTGCGGAGATGTCCGCCTATTTTTCCGGAGATGGGAACGAGTGGGAAAAATCCAGATTCAAGTGATTGCGTGCTCTGACGATTAGCGATGATGTCTTGATTCCAGATGATTCAATAGTCAGCTCACTCAAATTGCAAGAGTATGGCGGGACAAGGGGAAGACGTCAGCATGGTCCTAGATGGGGTATCCGTGATTTTCATGGGTTCTGTCTTGGTCTAAGGGACAGTCGCCGTATGAATTCGAGATTTGTAACGAGCGAGAGATATAAAGATATAAAAGCACAGTCAACGTGTATCATCTTGACATTCTTATAATCTATACTTGATATATTGTTATATCTATATTCAAAATGGCAAACACTCCTCACGGTGGTCAACTAAAAGATCTATTGGTCCGAGATGCCGGATCTCATGATCAGCTCTTGGAAGAGTCCAGGACCCTTCAAGACATTTTCCTCACTGAAGTTCGTCCCTCTTTCCTTGCCGGAACAATGGGCTGATAGGTAGCGACAACTATGTGATCTTGAATTGATCATGAACGGTGGTTTCTCTCCTCTTGAGGGATTCATGAATGAGGCCGATTACACTTCGGTCGTCAAGACTCTACGACTTGCTAAAGTCAATGGACAGAAGGAGGGAACTCTATTCCCCATGCCCATCATCCTCGATGTCTCTCAGCAGCAAGTCGAGAGCCTCGGCTTGAAGGCTGGAGCTAGGGTCGCTCTACGAGATCCTCGAGATGAAGCTGCTCTTGCTATCTTGACCAGTAGGTCTACCTATATACCTTCAACAGGGTACACAGTGCTCACACTGCAGTCTCCGACATCTACACTCCCGACAAGCACCTTGAGGCTGTCAACGTCATGGGTGCCGATGACAATGCCCATCCCGCCGTCTCTTACCTACACAACAAGACCAAGGAGCTTTACGTCGGTGGTAAAGTCCAAGCTGTCCAGGCTCCTAATCACTTCGATTACGTTCCCCTGCGATGTGAGTTGATGCATCTGCCTTAGCACAGAGAGCTGATCTGTAGACACTCCCGCCGAGCTCCGAGCACACTTCAACAAATTGTCATGGAGGACCGTTGTTGCTTTCCAGACCCGAAACCCTATGCACAGGGCTCACCGAGAGTTGACCGTTCGAGCTGCTCGACAACGACGAGCCAATGTTCTCATTCACCCTGTTGTTGGATTGACCAAGCCTGGAGATGTCGACCACTACACCCGAGTCAGGGCTTATCAGGCATTAATGCCTTCTTACCCCGAGGGAATGGCCCATTTGGCCTTGTTGCCACTCGCTATGCGAATGGCTGGACCCAGGGAGGCTTTGTGGCATGCAATCATCAGGAAGAACTTTGGAGCTACACACTTTGTACGTTACTTTCAATATAGCCGGAGATTTAGGAGCTAATGACAAATAGATTGTCGGACGAGATCACGCTGGACCTGGAAAGAACTCACAGGGACAAGACTTTTATGGTCCTTACGACGCTCAAGAGCTTGTTACCCAGTACAAGGAGGAATTACATATCGAGATGGTCCCCTTCCAGGCTATGACCTATCTACCTGGTTCCGACGAGTACCAGCCCGTCGATGAGGTCGCCAAGGGTACCCCTACCGCCGATATCTCTGGTACTGAGCTAAGGAAGCGATTGAGAACCGGTGCTGTAAGTTTTTTCCTTGTTGTCACTGGTGGTGGGCTGATTAAAAGGCTATCCCCGATTGGTTCTCCTACACCGGTGTCGTCAAGGTCCTACGAGACTCTTACCCACCACGACCCAAGCAGGGTTTCACAATAGTCGTCACTGGTCTCCCCAACTCTGGAAAGGACACCATTGCCCGAGCCCTTCAAGTCACTCTACAACAACACGGTGGACGATCCGTTTCTCTCCTACTAGGTGATCAACTACATCCCGACCACGCAAACCCTACCGCAACCCACGAACACACCACCATCTCAGCCGAGGACAAAGCTCTCGATCTCGCTCGAATTGGATTCGTTGCTTCAGAACTAACGAAAGCCGGTGCTGCCGTTATCGCTGCTCCTGTTGCTCCCCTTGCTTCTGCTCGAAAGGAACTCAAGAACACAATCACCGGACCTGGAGGAAACTACTTCCTTGTCCATGTTGCTACTCCTCTTGAATACTGTGAGAAGGTCGACCGAAGAGGATTCTACAAGAGGGCAAGGGATGGAGAGATCAAGAATGTTCCAGGAGTTGATTCCGGTTACGAGGCACCTACCGATGCCGATTTGACTGTCGACTTGAGGGAGGATACCGTCCCAGAGATCGTTCACTCTATCGTCATGATCCTAGAGGGTGAGGGTTTGATCTAATCTAGATGTCATTTTTAGTTCTGCATGATGCATTGATATGTGATGATTTGGTCGCTTTGAACCCAGCCAGTCCTTATCTGAATGCCGTATCAATTGGTCAGGAACAAGCCATTATCTGGGCGCGTTGTATTTTCCAATAAGCAATCATTAATTTCCACGAAAACCGGACACCACAAGGTATATAACTCTAGACCTCGACTCGAGCGGCCAGCTCTTACCCATTATTTATTCTCCAACCATCGCCCACACTCAAAATCAACATGAGACTTCCAACGACTCTCCTCTCTGTCCGAGCAGCACCGTTATCGACCAGCGTTCCAAGGTTATTCGGTGCTCGGGCCTTGTCGACCACTCCGCGTGCTGGGGCCGAGTATCAGCGTACTCCGCTTTACGATTTCCATGTCGAGAATAAAGCTCGGATGGTGCCTTTCGCAGGCTGGTCCATGCCCCTCTCTTACGGCGAGGTTGGGCAAGGTCAGTCCTCTTCCACCCAGTCTTGAATGGATGCTGATACCCAGTCTCGGCTCATAGTCATGTCCGAACTTCCGCTGGACTATTTGACGTATCCCATATGCTCCAGCACACTTTTTCTGGTCCATCTTCGCAGGACTTCCTAATGTCTCTTACCCCCTCTTCTCTTGGCAGTCTGGCGAATTACTCTTCTACCCTTTCTGTCCTCCTCAATGAGACCGGTGGGATTATAGACGATACAATCATCACCAAGCATTCCGACGATTCTTTCTATGTAGTCACCAATGCTGGGCGAGCTGCGGAGGATAAGGCCCACATTGAGAGAAAGCTACAGGAGTGGAACTCGAATCACAAGGGCAAGGAGGTGAAATGGGAAACGATGGATGGGTGGGGACTTGTCGCCCTGCAGGGACCTAAAGCTGCGGAAGTACTACAAAAGATGGTAGAGCTCGATTTGGGTACCATCAGGTTCGGACAGGGAGCACATGTAGACATTGACGGGGCAAAGTGTCATATCGCTCGAGGTGGTTACACCGGAGAGGACGGATTCGAGGTAGGTTTGGGTCCTCTTGTACAAATTCGTCTTGTGCTGATCTCAGATTTCTATCCCACCCCAACAAGCAGTCGAGATCACCAAAAAGATTGCCAGTCACCCCGATGTCCAACTTATCGGTCTTGGAGCAAGAGATAGTTTACGTTTAGAAGCGGGAATGTGTTTATACGGAAACGACCTGGATGAATCAGTTTCTCCAGTTGAAGGAGGTCTTACTTGGGTCATCGGTACGTCCTCCTCCTTTCATAGTGTCCTGGAATCACGTCTGATTCCGATAGGAAAAGACAGGAGATCAGAATCATCAGCACCCTTCCCTGGTCGTTCGAGAATTCTGGCTGAAATCGCAAATGGTCCAGCGCGACGTCGAGTCGGATTTGAGATTATAGGTTCACCAGCACGAGAAGGATGCAAGATCTTTGATTCGGCAGGTATCCAAGAGATCGGAGTCATTACTTCGGGTATACCATCACCTACGTTAGGGACGAATATCGCAATGGGTTACGTGGCCACTGGACAACATAAGAAGGGGACAAGTGTCAAGGTTGAAGTGAGGAAGAAGATGAGGGATGCTATTGTCAGGCCTATGCCTTTTGTTCCTAGTAAATATTACAAGTAGTATTGCATTGTATGGGTTCGTTGCGATTGACATCATGTACAATTGCATACGATACATGGTCGGTCATTCGTTCGTGGATCAAGGTTGACGGGAGCCGGATTCTAATACCCATTGCAATCCACCAAAGATATGCTTGATGAACATCTCGTCCTTCCACGCTGAGACGTCAGCCTCGGGCCGCCTCAGATACGGGGAGCTTACTTGAAGAAGAATGTCCCAGGGATGTATAGAATGACCTTCCACTCCGCATGGCAGGAGCCAGAAGTTCCGTAGAGGAGACGATCTGATCATTGTACCAGGCTTTATACATCAATGACGATTCGATCTGTTGTAGCGGACATACCAATTGGGTGAGGGGTGCCATGTCCTGTATAGTTTCCTGTTGACTTGCCATCATCTATTATGAGCTGTGTCAGAGGAGGAATATACCTTTATAGCTCCCCTCCTCAACGCTCAGGAGGACGTGAACGCCATTGTTCCTCGGGTCAGAACGGAACATGTACACTTCTTCCTCCTGTCATTCAGCTCATTGTCATAGAGCTCCTAGAGCTTACAAAGTGCCACGAGTCGGGAAGATGGGATGTCGAGAGATGTGATTTATCTAGGACATTGAATTTCTGTTCTCAGCTCCCCTCGATGAAGGAACGCACGGCCGGCTGTAGTGCTGGGTGATAGTCGAATTGAGCTAATCATAAGCATCGTCTCCCTATATGCGCTCACCCCCGACGACCTTTCCGTATTCGGCGTTGCTATACGAAACACAAGCTGCCGAATGGACGCCCACATAATTTCCCCCTTTTCGCATGTATGTCCTAAACGCTTCAAGCTGCTCCTTGCTCAGAACTGCATATCAGCGAGCACGATAGATTGACATGCCTTCTCCCATTGGTGAGATGAACACCAATGCGTCATATTGAGCGAGATTGGATTCCGTGAAATCATTCCCATCCCTCTCATCAGCTCAAACGGGGATGACACTTACTCTGTGAAGTCAAAATAGATGCCCAAGCTTGATTGTTTCGACTTTAATAGATCGATAGCGTCGACTATGGACTCATGTCTGTAGCCGATGGTTGCTGTGAACACGAGAACCCTTGGCATCGTGTATACTCAATTGATAGTGACGCACAAGGCAATTGCAGAGGGTGGGGTGACGGTCTATTTCCGGGGGATTATCGCTACATCCGTGACTGCTAACTATGCTACATGCTACATGACCGTGATAATTCCCAGCAGACTGAACAGACATACCCCAAGCAGGCCTACTATCATGTCCGTTCTATATGAAACCATGGAACCATTCGGACTGGAAGTCTCGGACGTAGCTGAGCTGGATTGACTACTCGTACCCGACATCGATGAGGATGACCCCGAAGCTGATGATGACGCGGAAGAAGATGAGGCCGAGGGTAATATTGAGGCTGCATCAGTTGCATTCCCGACGAGCCCAATGCCGAATGCACGAGTCGATTGCCCATCCAACATCCACTTGAGTCCGCCAAAGATATGATCTGTGAACCGTTCATCTTGCCATGCTACCTGTCAGCTTGCTACTTTCTCGTATGATGTCTCAATTGGCGACGTACAGGAGTTCAAGTGGCCGAGAGAAGTGTAGAAAGATCGACCGGCTTTAGGTGCGCCATCCATCAATGGCTCAGCAGAAGCTGGGGATTCGATATACCACGCTATAGATCAGGTTCTCGGCATAACGGTGAGTAGTGTGATCGCTGAGGGACGTACCGATGGGATGAGGATCACCTTGAGATGGGTAATTA
This sequence comes from Cryptococcus sp. GC_Crypt_2, assembly GCA_026538405.1. NCBI lineage: Eukaryota > Fungi > Basidiomycota > Tremellomycetes > Tremellales > Cryptococcaceae > Cryptococcus > Cryptococcus sp. GC_Crypt_2. The sequence goes on along the minus strand of JALPCC010000077.1, from coordinate 44,202 downwards.
CCTGTAGATGTTCCATTATCTACCGCACTCAGTAAAAGTTTCCCATCCCCACATAAAAGACAGAGGTGGTTCAGGTCAACTGTACATACCTTGAAAAGAATTAACATCCACCGTTAAAATCACTTGAGCTCCGTTCTCCCTAGGATCCGACCTGAAGAAATATACTTCTTCTTGCTACTTATCAGCTCGTTCTGACTCTCGCGATATGGTCATGGACGTACATATCGCCATTCATCTGGAAAACTGGCTGTTGCAGGATGATCTTTCGTTACAGGCATGAACGTCTGATATCAGTTTTATTCATTCCTCATCAAATATATGGAAAACTGACGGCATCTTGTATTGGAGGATGATAGTCGAATATCGCCCCTACTGTCTGGTTGTAGAATGCTGTATTCTGAAGACAGTCTGATGCCGAGTGAATACCCATATAAGCCCCTCCAGAGCGTAGGTAATCGTTGAATGCGGATTGCTGATCTGCATCAAGGACTACGAGTCAGCCTAGTCCCTAGTGGTCTTCTCATCATGTACCATCTTGCCCCGAGGTCATCAGGAATACTAGTCCATCATACTGCGCCAGTATTTCTGATGTAAATTGTCCTCCATCTCTATCCCGTCAGCCTTCTTTACATGAGATTGGGGACATACTCTGTAAATTCAAAAGTAACATTTTGAGCCGAAGCGGCTGACCTCAATACCTCAATAGCGGTAGGTATCGATTCATGTCGGAATCCAGTAGTCGCACTGAACACTAACAGCGATGGGAGAGCATAAGCAGTAGAGGCGAGGTACGCTAACGACGCTACAGTTTTGAACATGATGATGTCAAGGAGGTAAAAGTTGGACGACGAGGTCGGAGGTCGCGTCAACAAATGATGCCAAGACCTGGAATAGCCGATGCCAATGATCTGATCTTGGTGTTGGTATACTACCGCCAATCAGCAGTAAAGATTATAATATTATCGCAGTGTCCAATCAAAGGTCACAAATCACGCCCGGAATACGCTTGGACTGTAGAATCAACCAAAGGACCTCCTTTGGACAACATGACCGAAAATGTCGAACAAAAACCCATCTTCTCAAATCCCTCAAACTGAAGACTTTCCGACGTTGTGCAGCCGCTCTGTAACGATCGAAAGCTAACAAAAAGCTCTTCATTGATATCAATGATATGCAATTGGGAGGTGGAACATTGAGGACAAAGAAACATGCCCCGAGCGCTTTGTTCGCTTGATGATCTGTGTGTGTCCCCCTCTCCCCACGACTCAAATTGGCTCCTCATCATCCATCACATCAGAAGTAAAGATTCCCCTCGACTAAAGTAGCTCTCTTCCTCACTTATTCTCACTACATCCTGATTCACTGATTCTTCCGATACCAGTAAATCTTCTATATGGGTGCATGTCAATCGGTAAGCCTTCTATCCGAGTCAAAGTCGAGACCTCAGTAGCTTATGACTAGTCCTACGATAACGGTCCTGGTTGCTGTGACGACGATTGTGATAGGTGCTGTGGAAGCTATATAACAGGAAGATATCCGAACTCAAGTCGAGGTAAGTAGGCATCCCTTCTCTCCACCCTGATCCCACACCCCCTCCCTCCCCTCTTTCCGACCGGAAGACGTGTTGTGTGTGAAGTCGTGTTTCGGGGTTGGTGCTTGGTTCCGGTCTATCGGAAGCTGGTGTATTACAGATCTCCTTCTCATCCCACTCCGATGCAGGATTGGTCGAAGTAGTCAGTCGGTAAGGTCCTTCACTCATCAAGTTATATAGCTTACAAATCAGCTGACTCTCGAGTTCCGTATTACGGCTATCAAGATCAAATAATCATCGATCAGCCTCAACGCCTTACGAGACCGTTCTATCCTCAACAATCGTATAATCAGCCACCACCGTATCACTCCTCCTACGGCAATTCATATCCTATCGAGTCATACCCTTACTCTCCCCGTCAATCAAGTTATCAGCTTCGACCTCAGGCAGAATATCCTGCTGTCGGCCCACTACGTCGTACGAGATCCGAATCTTCTCTAAGGGAACTACGTCGGCTGAACTATACGCTTGATCAGTTGCAAGCTGTTGGCGCCGATATATCCAGATCAAATTCGTTACAGCAAGCAAGACAACTGCAACACGAACTCAATCAGTACAACCATCACCGACATAATCACCACCACCGTCGACAATCTCATTCATCCCATCGACGACCCTCATATTCATCCTATCATACTATCCCACTACCCCTACCTCCGCCTGCACCACAACCCCAGGCAAATTTCCGCCATCATCATCATCATCGACATCGATCGTCACATCCTTCCCAGCCCGGTACACCTCGATTACACCGTCGTTCATTTGACGCAGCTGTCCAGCGAGAACTGAGAGGGTTGAGCACCAAAGCAACGTATGGGTCTACGTACTAGGTCTAAACGCTCCAGATCGAGATCAAGAGATATGAGAGGGAGTACTGTAAACGAGCAATCAGGATCTAGACACGCACATCATACACGCCATCGCAACCAGACTGAATCGAATATACATACACATATACCTAGACCCAAGCGGGTGAGAGGTATCAGTTATACGGAAACAATGTATCCGGATGTGGATACTGCCAAGAGGGCTTTCGAGCAAGAAAGGAATCAAGCAATCATGAATCGAGCTCCAACACCATTCATTCGGGGTGACGACGATGAAGATCAACAAGGGGACGAAGAGACTACTCCGATAGGTCGAAAAGCAAGTAATCGGACTTTAAGATCACGACTTTCGTTCGAGTCAAGTAGAAGTCGTCGATCGGTCCGTACGATTCAAGATCCGCGAACCGATGCTGAAGTGGGTGATGATGGTCCTATTGGAGCCTGGGAGCCAGGATTCGGCGCTCGGAACGGTATTGGACCTGGTGGAGAGGCATATGAGGTGATTGGTTTGGGTAGAAAATCACCTCGACATCGAAAATTGCATGCTCAGATGCTCAAGTCCGCTATCAAATCCACCTCTCGAATCGCTAGTCGAAGTAATTTAAGAGAGGACGGTCCCTCCCATTCTCACTCGCATGATCATCGGCCATCACGCAGCAGACGGGACAAACCACTCCCTTCAAGACCTCGGTCATATATCAATCCAGTCTTTGGAAATATATTCCAATCAACCACGAATGTCTCGAGATTGCATCCTGGGCCCACTTCTCCTATCTCTCCAGAATTCCAATCCCAATCACACAACCACAATCACAACCATTCTCAATCTCAATCTCGCACACACCGTCATACTCGTTCTGCCTCTACTTCTAATCCTTCTGCTTTACCGTTCCGCTCACTCTTTTCTTCCCTATCTATAGATCCGATCCTTTCATCCTCACGACAACTCCGACCCATACATCAATCCCAGTCCTCCCACGATCGAAGAAGGGAGCCCCTCGAACCGGCAGAAGATCTATACGGGTACCTTCTGCTGGCTACTGTCCCATCATGGCGTAACTGGCCAGCTTCCGGACCTCAATCTAGGCAAAGTGGATTCTGGAATGGCAACCGAGCAAAGGGATTCGAAAGTATGGGATGGGAATGGAGGAGGAGGCAACAGCTTGCCGAGATGAATCGAATGACGAGGGGTTTGCGGGTCTGGGATGGAGCAGACAAATATTGGGACAACAAGATCATCGAATGTGGGTAACACTCTGACGGGTATTTGGCTCGCTGGCTGACGATAGGGGTTGACGATAATGTTCCGAGCCGACCGATAGATCAAGCCAACAGGTGGGGTAATCAGTGAGTATATATTAGCATCGCATGCTGGCCGAGATACTGATGGCAGGATATTTGCCATTCCAGCGATTGGATTCGGGACAGTCGACTTTTTCGATGACAAAGAAGATCACCCAGAAGACAAAGGTCTCGTAACCTGGCTGTCTTGTACGGTGAGTCTCGTTATAACCCCTGTCAGCGTGACCTATGCCCTCAAACCTGATTTTCAGCTGCTCCGAACCGTAACATCAGTTCTTCACATGCTCCGATACTCATCGTCGCCATTCTCTTTTCACGTAATCCCGGGATCGAGACCACCCATGTCAACTCCGCTACTAGAAGATGAAAAACCGCATGAACCGTATTCGGGTAAAAATTGGTTATGGGAGGGCTTTGGGACGATGGTATTGGTGAACAAGGATGATCCCACAGATCGAACTATGATCATCGAAGTCAGACCCCCTGATGTTGTTGATGAGAGGGTTTTAAGAGAGTTTAGTAAAAGGTCAAGAAGTGAAGGATGGTGGGCTTTACCTGCTGAAATTTGCATTGGGGATGTCGGACAGGCAAACCTACTGCAGGCTCAGGTGAGTCCGTGTTCGAGGGTGAAAAGGCTGATCATAGGTGCATGATGATTGTGTATCGAATAATGTGTATTACTTCGCGGTAACCAACTTGAAGCAATGGGTCTTTGGGTCTTTTGCAAGTCTACCCGCCTATCCCGACCTTTGTATCTGGTAATATAGCTTATCATCAGAATTCGAGTTTCACAGCTTGTACAACTTCACCGGTAATCGAAAGAAAACAAAAAGAACCATCCCTGATGCAGTGCCTCACTACTTGGGTAGTGAGATCAGTCGATGAGGTCAGTCAATCACTAGCGTGAAGGTCACAGGACCCGCTGACTAGTAGCGACCAAGAGCAGGCGAAAGACGACTCCAGGAGCAAGTCCAGCAAGCCCAATATCAACAGAATCCAGCACAATCAAGGTCCGAACACCGACAACGTCGATCCACAGCCCCTACACCGGTACCCCAGCACATCCAACAGCTTCCACCGTACGATTTCAACCCTACAGCCTCTCAACCGAATTTCCAGACATACCCTTCCTCTGTCCAACAGCAAGCGCAAGGATATGGGCCACCTGGGTATTTTGATGGATCTTACCAACAACCTGCTTATGCACATGGGCCTGGACACGGACACGGACCGGGGATGATGATGGGGTATCCTAGTTGGGATGGTGCTCAGCGACCGTTTTCTCCTGCTCAAGGATACAATGCAGGAGGCGGAAGTTGGTATGCTGGTGGATTCGGTTGGCCAATGAGGTGATGATCTTGTATTCAGATGCTCCAAATCAGTAGTTTCCATCGGTTTCATAGGATAGCTGGGTAGAAGTGACGCTGAGCGCACTTGCGAGTTGGATCGAATAGGCGATAACGATATTGTACATGTCCGATATAATGATATGAATGGATGCGATATACACTTGATCCGAAATATGGAAATACAATGATGCCCTCCTTAGAAACCTTTGGGGTTCTCCCGTAACGTCAACTATCGAGTCAGCTCTACCATCTTCACTCTGTCCGTCCGGTGGACATACTTTAGTCCACTTGGGTACTTTGTGTACACTCTTCCTAAATCCTCTTCCATGTGGACTAAACGTCGTGTACTTGTCTAATCATCAGTCTACCTCGGTTCCTCGTCATCGTGAACGCTGAAACTCACCCCTAGCTTCCATCTCGTGCTCCTTTGGTAATGCAAGCGCCCTGCTTAGACTCCTTGTCTCGACTCCAGACTCGGCTACTGCTGCGATAACATCATCGACCCTCCTTAATCTCTTTCTCAAATTCGCTTTTCTCGTAGGTGATAATCTGAAGGGTGATTTCCTGGCTGTCAGCAATAGGCTGAATTATTCTCCAGAGGTACTGACCATAGAAGACCACTCGATAGTGATGCTGTACTCCTGAATGCGCCGAACATGGTGTGTAGAGTATACCACTCGAGATCGTCAATTCAACTTTCTGAACCACCATAACAGTGCCACACTGACTATAACGCCGACTACAACGGATGAGATCCGCGGATATGCGTGCCTGGAGATATGAGGCGTCAAGCCATGAACTGGAACATCTTTCGGTATGGAAGGGGCTGAGGCCTAGCAGAGTAGTGTTCTAGGAGGCAGGATTAGGTTCAGTAGTGGCTATTGCATAGCGGCAGGAGATGGCGAAAAAGGCTGATTGAGCAAAGTTTACCTCTGTTTCGATAGAAGGGACCGAATAGCCTAGTGTAGTGGGAACTGACTAACTTTGTTCCTTGACTACCAAAATGTAACCGTTCCTGGATCCTGGGTGGGCTTCGGCTTGAGCAATTGTGAAATCCATCCCTCATGTTCTTCGGTTCTTGTAAAGCTACTACAGTTCTCGCCATTACTATTCACGCCGCCATTGTATTCAGACCATAATCACTCGACGTATTAGTGCTATTCATGTCCGATTGAAACTACACCCAGAAACAAATTATATATCGAGAATCCGACTGAAACGCCTAGTTCTGGTTAAAGAGCCATCGTCATTGTCCCTCTTCGCCCGTCCTTTCGATTCATTCACCGTCGATATTCTTCTCAGATGTTGATCTAGATTGGCCAAACGCCAATTCTCTACAGTACACACAAGTCTGTTTCATCTGAACCGGATCACGAAGCAATGGAGGAGTCTACACCATATCAGATACGTCGGGAATCGCGACTTTCGATTGATCATGATGATGCCGCCCCCTCTTATGGGAATACGCCCGCATCGCGTCGAGCTTCCGTAGCTTCTGCTATAGGGAGTATACAAAAGTTCAAGGAAAGTTGGATGAGTATCATGGTTTTGAAAGCGGGTGTTGGATTAGGCCAAGTAAGTCCCATCACGCGTCCGTATACGCGACTGACCAATAGGTTATCGTATTAGTCGTCTTACTAGTCCTTGCTTCTTCATTGGATTCGCCTTTGGTGACAGGGAGCAAACAGGTCAAGGCGACACAAGCGTGCCCGAGACCTGTATTGTTTCAATCGTGGATGATCGTGCAGATAGTCCGATTGACTGTATGCTGGTCAATTAGTTGCTGGGTAGCTGTACGCGCCCATCGAAGAGCCCGGGGCGACTTAGATGCTCAAGAAGAGGATCGAATCGAAACGTAGGTTCCATCCGATGTCCTACATATACGCGAGCTCATAACCAGAATCAACCCCACAAGTCCAGCTGGATCCGTTCCATCTCTCACTCACTCCCCTTCAGCATCATCCGATACCTCGCTCGCAGGTCACGCCGGATATCCTCACGATATCCATACCACCTTCGGTCAAGCTTATGCTCGAAACATGCACTCTTCCTCCAGCTCTAATGCTTCAATCGACATGCTTTCGATGATGACTACGACGAAACAACCAGGCGGTACGATTATGACTGCGCCCAATACGCCTGGTTATGCGAGTTCATACACTTCTCGTGAGGCTCAAAATAGTACTCTCGATCTTGCTAGAGCAACTCATCTGGCTCACTCTCCCGCCGCGCCCGCACAGAGAAGACCAGGACTGGCCAAGAGGTTTGAAGAACTCGCCCCAAAGTAAGTCGATAGTTCTTGCTCGAGTATGACATTAACCCCAGATTGACCAAAATGCTCGGAGCAATCTCCTTTATCCTCTTCGTACTCGGCAATGTACTCCTATTCTACCCACCACCAACACAACAGCAGACATGCTATCACGCCTCTCCCACGCTCTGGTGGGGCGTGATGACGGTCACCGGAGTAGGATGGTTCCTTTTTGGTCAAATTGTTATTGTGGTCATAGTCATTGGAGTTGGTGGACCGGCGATCTTGGTCAGTCCCCCTTGTCGTATTTCAGGTTTACATTGACTGACGCTTTAGACGAATTTACGGAGATTACCGTGTTTCCCAGCCTCCGTCGAGCCAGAACCAGCACGTGCTCCCCAGCCGGCTCCCTTATCTGCCGTGGAACTCGCGAAACTCCCTATCGTATGCTATATCCCATCCGAAGATTCAGAAAAAGCAGAATGGGACGTCACTCGATTCCCATATCCTGCCCATCCCCTTCGGAGCGATCAAGCAACGTGTGCGATCTGTCAAGAGAACTACAACGCACCAGAGGTAGTAAGAAGGGTATTGTATCAAGCGGATCCATTGCGGTTACTCGGTTGTGGACACGTCTATCATGTACGTATACGTATCCCTCCGTGGAGCTCAAGGCTGATGACTAGGTGGGCTGTATTGATAAATGGTTGACTGAGAAATCAAGCATTTGCCCTTATTGTAATCGATGCGCTCGGCAGACTTCGATCAAGGAAAAGGTCGAGGATCAAGGCCGAAACCAGATACGGTGGTGGCATCGTGGAGAACCAGCATGACTCGCTCATTGACATTGTATATAGGCTTTGTTGCATCATCCCTGCTATTCTGAGCAGTAGTCGTATTAGTATCTATTCCCGGTCTGTATGTAGCCTTTGGCATCCCATCATGTATAAATCACTTTGCACTTTTATCGTTATGAAGCATTTCACTCCGCTGACAGTTCCGGAAAAACAACCCGGCCATCTCCTCGGATCTCTCCGTGCCGGTCTCGGTCATCACCGAAGATCACTCAGCGATGACTGACACCTACTGACTGTATATATAACCTGGAAATGTGATCCGCATATCTCACTTGTTCATGCTTACAAAGTTCAAGGTTATCTTGACGTTATTAACATTTTTAGCCATCATATCGCTCTTCTTTCCTCTTCGACCTGCATCATTCCCCTTATTTGGCCAAATCATCACCTCCAGAATGTCTTCCACTCCGGACAAAGGCGAAGTTTACTTCTTATCCCATGGTGTAAGCTCTCTATGTTGTACGAGTGCAGAGACTGATGTAAAGGGTCCACCTACTATGTTTGAGACTACTTCGAGACCTTACCTCGCTTGGCAGGATTACGGGAAAATGGTTAATGCAGCTAAACCCAAGGGATTAGTAATTGTCTCCGCACATTGGGAGAACGAAGGTGGAGGTTCCGGTGTCACTGGTACACTGAGCTGCTTGATTCTCAAGTAAGAAAGACTGATGAGTAGTGAACACGGATGAAACAAATCCTTTGATATACGATTTCTATAACTTCCCAAAACACTTCTAGTGAGATTGAAGCGGGGCTATGGATACTGATTGTAGTGAACAAAAGTTTGAATCAAGAGGTGATTCTGCTATGCTCCAAGCCATCTTCTCCGCTCTCGAGAAAGGTGGTGTGAAGTACAAGACTGAGCAGAGAGGTCTAGATCATGGAGTTTGGGGTGCGTTTACTCAGAGGATTGGTTGACTTGAGCTGATTGTAGTGCCTTTCAAAGTCGCGTTTGAGGGAGAGACCGAATTTCCAGTGATACAAGTCTCTTTACCTGGTGATGGATCTCCCGAATCTACTGCTGCCCTTGGCAAGGCGCTTGCTCCATTACGGTATGTCCCCTTCTCTAAGCCATCGCTAACGATAGTGAGCTGGGATATGGGATAATGGGCACTGGACAAGCGGTTCATAATCTCCGTGATCTATGTATGTCTCTGATCTTTAGGTGAGAGCTGACAAACACAGTCTCGGGTCAACCGATGCCATATACTACACCATACCTCGATGCTATTCAATCAGCCCTCCATTCGTCGTCTTTACAGGCTACTATTGATCTATTCAAACATCCTCTTTACAAACGCGCGCATCCTACTCCAGAACATCTATTACCATTGGTAGTGTCCGCAGCAGCGGCTGAAGGGGACAAAGTGGAGGATATGTTTGTTGGGATTGATGGTGGATTGTCGAGGCAGAAAGATGCTGGCTTGGGGTGGGGTATGTGGAAGTGGAATTGAGTGTAGAGATATCAGTCAATGTACCACCTGTTCTCAGGCATGAAAGCGTTTCTCACCTGCATGAAGTTCATCTCCGCCTCCTTGAGCTTGACCCACCGGAACTCCGAGATACGCCCAGTCAGTGCAACGGGATTATGAATAAATTGTCAAAACGCCGAAGGAATGGTTGATTCAACCTTTCTCTTCTCTCTTCCATCGTCCAACCTACACCTTTCCTACCTCACCCCTTGGTATCAATGCATCTGGTCTCTCTTCTTCTTCTTCATTCTCACTTATCATTCCACTCCACTAACGCTGACCACTCCCTGTCCTCGCCTTAAATAACATCACATAGCTTGTGAATAGGTGTATTCCTATCACACTTATCATATCAACAGGTAGGTAACCATATTCCCACTCTATCTCAATTCCAACCCTCGTATGGACACAGCATTGCTGTACGTATATCGATCAATATCCATCGTACTCTATCCTACCAAACTATCTATTCGACTCGTCACTTCCTCTCTCCACCTCGTTGTCGTTACTTTCCGATACACACGAGTCATTATGAGCGGTATCTTTGACGCGCTTCGAACTGCCTTGAAGAGGCCCGAGGGCGATAGAGTTGATCAAGAAGAAAGGGACGTACATAGTGATGGCGAAGTCAATCAGGTAAGTCCCACTCTACACATTGGTCAACGCAATACTGCTGATGATATAGACCAACATTGGAGATGTATCTCACCATCGACAAGCTAGCACCGCTCCTTCAACTCCTGCAAGGGCTGGTGCGTTGACCGATCATCAAGTCGCTCCCACTCGTGCATCTACCATGTCAGCCGCTCCCGAATTAGGATCACCAGCTGGCGATGCCGATACTTCCTACTCGTCTGCGGCCGATGTCAGTGGTACTACCATGTCGACTCAGGCTGATATCCAAATGTGTCCCCAACCTACGCCATTTGTCTATCGTCGACGAGCATTGACCGACGGCCAAGACGATACCCTGCCCAGGGCCGTCTACTTCAATCCCCACTTTCGACAGAGGTCTTCTCCTGCCAACGTCCACATCAGACCCGATACCCTCGAGCTCGTTCAACCTCCTTACGAAGCTTGGGTCGAGGTATCTACAAAAGGTCAAGGTCTGACTAAATGGCGACAGGATCAACTTGACAATATGAAGCCCGGTAAGCTTACCGGTAACGGCACTGTCAAGGTGCTGTCCTCTCTCCATGGACCATTGTCTCTTCCCTATGCAAGGAACCCAAGGTACGTTTGATCATCGCCCATTTTGACTGATACTGACGTTCAGTGGTGTCGATGCTACTGTTCCCGATACCTCGTCTCACTATGCCAACACTTTTGGCCTTCGAGCTGTGCCTCGACACACCGACACCAGAATCGTCTCTGGCTCTACCGATACTACTCAAGTCTCTACCCAATCTTCATCAAACTCTAGCCTTTACCTCGGCAACAGGCAGAAACATTTCAGCGATTCTGAACGAGGACATTTGTCCAACATGGTGATCCGTGATCCTATTCAAGGCAATGTGAGCGCCAAGGGTTTCGAAAGCAAGACAGGACGATCCGTGAGTCCATCAGCTTTTGTCAAAAGACCACTCTGACGTGCAGACTGGTTCCCTGCACTACGACACCATCAAAGAGGATTCCAAATCGGCACTCAACCCCGCCTCGATCCCCTTCGATGCCCGAACCATGGCCCATCGAGCTCTCGGCGTCCAACATTCCTCCGCCTTGGCCGACCCTTTCAAGCCTCTGGTCGAAGCCGCGCTCGCTCGAGCCATCGGCGACGATGCTCAACATTTGACCAAATACGATGATGCCACCATTGCTCGACTTATGAGTACTGCCCGGTACTACGGTCTCGAGCTTCGAACGGCATCGGATCCGTCCAGCACCGGTTCCCGAGTTCCATCGAACGATTCATCCTTGTCGAGCATCATCTCGAGGATGCCTCTTACGCCTGGTCAGGTCGCGGCGAATCACGCAAGCAAGGCGGATGTCAGCGCCAATTGGCGAGTCAAGGGCAAATACCACGACCCGACTGGTCACATCGAGGTCGACAGCCCAAGCAAGCAGTTTAGCCTTGCTGCCGAGTGCCCACCTGGACCCATCATGACTATCGATGAGCTCATGGAGAAGTTCAGCTCTCCCGCTGGCAAGGCAAGCTGTCACATACCTGGTAGAAGACAATAGCTAATCATCAGGACTCGTCGAAGCCGATTACTGTCAAGGTGCCCACGGTCGAGGCTGCTTTTGAAGCGCCTGGCAAGCCTGTGTCCCACAACAAAGGCCGACTCGCTCCAGCCGCCGCTTCGAAGACCAAGCCTCCTCTAGGCGAAAGGAGCACCAACATGAGCCCACCTCCTATCCCAGCCGCCAAGACTATCGACGCGAAAAAGGCCACTCCCAAAGGTACTCCCGGTGCTGGTCGACTTCTTAAAAGGTCCCAGGGTTCATCCGGTTCGCAATCCAAGGCGACCGCTCCCTCGAAATCGGCCACAAAGCTCGTCGCCATTACCGAGAACGTCGCGACTGCCGAATGATGCCCGTGTAGTGTATGGCTCCCGATTCTATCCTTTGAAAACTTCAAACAATCAAAAAAAGTATCTTCCTTCTTAGATAGCATTAAAACATAAAATCCCATATCCAGTTCGGTCTTTTCATTTAGATGAGTAGTCAATAGCTTGTACTTCCAGCATCGCATGTATCGTGTTCAAATAATGCATCACATCATATAGCCTACGACTGATATATGTATCCTCAAAGCATATCTCGATACCCGTGAAAGTGTGGATAAGGAGAAATAAATGAGGTCTGCGATACTGAAACGTATTTCTGTAACGAGTGGTCATGTTGGCGACTTTTTGACCCCATGAACCGGGAAAGCGATTCAAGGGGCTTCGAAAGTGCCTGTGTGCGGGTGCGAGCTAGCGCTGAGGAAAAGTGAGGTTTTCAGTATAGCAAGGACAGTGAGTACAGTGAACCTTGAGGGGCGCTGGTGGTACGGGCGTTAAGTGGTCATGCATATTCTGTATGTCAGCTTGTACCTCGCACGATGATTGATTGCTCACCTTTTATAACTTCGTTCCAGATCTCCCTGCGCACAGTATCACCTACAGCCTTCTCCTCTTCTTTCCTCTTGTACCTCCAATCTTCACCCCTGTCCTATCTTCGACTCGTCCAATAAAAGCCCTGATTCCATCCCCTTCAGTGCCCGAAATAGCATTGGCAACAGCTTCCCTTCCTTGTCCACCTCTCAATCCTACAAAGACGACTTTAACCCTTCTACTTCCAATTCCACTAACGTTTCCATACTGATAACTTGGACTAGCCAATACTCTTCCAGCGGGTACAGTCTGAGCTTGACCGGTTGATTTAGAATATTCTTCCATTTTCGCAAACATTTTCAATGAAGCTTGATGAGCAGCTTCATATGATGCTCTTTGAGAATTTTTAAATGTTTTATCGGTCCCTCCTGATATTGTTGGGAAAAGTGGACCAGTAATATCCGAAAAGGTTAGGGTTGTATTGTTACGAGTAGCGGTTACTGTTAATGTGAAAAGTGATTCTTCTGATGTTTGAATCGAACTCAAATTTCCAGCTGTAGGGATTGTAGGTCTTGGAATTCGGAATTTCGATTTTTGTATTGGTTGTCGATTTATATTGTTTGATGGGGATGTGGGAAGTGGGATATGGATTGATTGTGATTGTGATTGTGTCTCTCGAGAACGTGGATTGAGAGCATTATCTAGTGCTTGAGCTGAAGCATCGTCTAATGGTGATGCCGATGAAGCCGAGGTGGAAGGGGAATCAAGTTGAATTCTGGAAGAAGTAGCGAATGAGCAAGCGAGGTATCCATATCTACTTGGACCTGCTACTGCGTTGACCAGTGGTCGTCGAGATGCTAGAGCAAGAACTGATCTGCCTAGGGATGTCATTTTACGGGTATTGGTTGATGTGATGTGATGGAAAGTGAATAGTTTGGCTGAAATGACTTTGGATTCTTTTTCGATAAACTATGTATCAGGCAAGAGATAGGCGTGCTGTACCTTTTCGGATGTAAGCGATATAAATGACGAGTATGTATCAGTATCTAGAGATTTCATGGAATTCGATCATCTTCATCAACCGCAGAGCAATGGCAAGCATTAGAACAGCAGTAAATATAACACGGACACTGGCTTCCTCATCGAGGACAAGGATACCCTCGGTGACCATAAAACATCAGGTCCCAAGGAGTAGCACAACAACCTATCGCTACACGTCCACTTCCACCTCCCCCACTCCCACTCGACCATGTCCATCATGTAATACCCCCATTTCAATACCCACTTCCCCATGTCCGTCTTGTTCTCGTATAATATCAATTCCCACATCTATCTCTAATCACTCTCTACTCCACCTCTCGGATCCTATCGCTTCTTCCTCTTCAACAGAAACATTCAATATCCCAGCCGAATTACAACGATTACCTGCATATGGATTTGATCTCGATGTGAAGGGTTTAAGAGGGAAAATGCTAAGACGCCAAATGGAATTACATCCTGATAAATATTCGGGTGATGAAGGGGATGTGAGATTAGCTAGAGAATTAAGTGGAAGGGTAAATGGGGCATATGAGGCATTGAGGGATCCTCTAAAAAGGGCTGAATATTTGGTATGTTCCCTCTCAAGCAATGGCCCCAGGAAATACAGAACAGGCGCTGATGGTAGTTATCAACTCAAGAACTGATAACGGAAGAAACGGAATCACTTACAGATCCAATGCTCCTGGCTGAAATCCTGGAAGCGAGGGAAGAATTAGAAATGGCTGAATCATCAGAAGAAGTAGAAGAATTGAGAAGGACAAATCAAGAAAAGGTTGATGAGACGATAGAAGCTATAAAAGAGGCGTTTTCGGGTGATCCACCAGATTTCGTGAAGGCGAAAGGGTTGGCTGTACAGTTGAAGTACTGGCAGGGATTGGAGGAGGCTGCTAAGGAGTGGTCGCCGCAGTGATTGTTGATTAGATATCAGGGTTCAGTGTGGTAGGCTTTGCAGCAAGCCAAGTAAGTATAATCAGCATACATTAGCATACATCATGCATCTTTCAAGAGTAACTCGGGGATTTTGCTGGTGGCTCGAGTATAGATTGCATGGCCGGGCTTGGAGGACAAACGACTCCATCGGACCATCAGCATTCATTACATCATCAAGACAACGGTTTGCGATCTGGTCGCAATGGGACAATCAGTTCCCATAGGGAGATGCCATGAGATGCATGATAGAATAAATGCTACGATGAATGCCTGATTGAGATGAACTGGACGGGATCTTACAAAAACTATACTTGCCGTCTACATGCTATGGGATGATGCCTTGTGATATGGATGCCTGGATATTCTAATGGGTTTGGATGGTGTTCGTAATTTTCATGATTTCGTGATCGTGTAATGCCATTCAAGTGATTCGTAAGGGAAGCTGAGAGATCAAGAGTCAAAGGTGGTCGCAAAATCAGAATCGAGGTGGGAACGAGAAAGAAGGAGGGACATAGAGTAGATCACCCAACTCGACATGACCATACATGCTGAGTAGGGTCATTGTCGTTGGGGGCAACGGAAGTTTTGTCATTTTTCTCGGCTGAAGTCGGTCTTGATGCGATAGTAGGAGAGGGCGTTCGAAATTTCTCGGAGTCAGAGCTTGAGTCGCTCAAATCGAGCCGGAGTTGACCATCGATCGTAAAGCTCTCCCATCGTTCTCCACTTACTATCCATCCTCGGAATGGAGGAACGACAGTCAGGTCGTCTTCGGATGATCCGGCCGTTTGGAGCTCTCCACATTTCTCGAAATGAGGTAAGATGGCTGGGGATTTAAGATGACCCCTGAGAAGCGTTTTGACGTATTGATAACTCGAGTCCAAGGGGTGTTTTAGGTCGTAGTACGTGACGTCTCGTGTTGGAAGCCTGTTGATCAACTACATGACATGACTGAGCAAGGTATACAGAAACATACGCGTGATTGTTCGGATCGACCTGGTACAAAGTCTCACGAAGATGAATGAATGCAGTCATGAGTTCCAGCTTGCACAATTTAGACCTCGCCTTCCAGCCGAGAGGAGTATGACCCGGCAGTTTCCAGACACCGCCTTGCTTGCCGCCATTGACTATGACTTCGATTGCGATGGTGCAAAGTGGCACGTACGAGATGCAGACGGTCGAGGTCGAAGGTGGGATCTCAGAGACTGCCGAAATGGCTGCTTTGGAATAGGGGAAGTCGAGGGAAGTGAAAATGACTTCGGGTTTCTGGAGACGGTATGGTTGAAGCAGGCGGTCTAGACATGAGGACAATAACAACAGGGAACAAGATTGCTCACCTTCCATCTGCTCGATCCTGCCCCAGATGGCACGTTGAATCTCGGGTTTGATCAATCTCCTGAGATCCTCATCCTTTGGGCCAGTCTCTTGTACTCCACCAACAACCACGCCAGTAAGATAGACAGGTTCAAATAAAGGCTCGAGCATGGCACCTTGTAATCCCAGAACCGACCAAGTTGCAATCTTGTCTGAACAAGAAAAACTGGTTGTAGGTGGTGAATCGGCTCGACCGGGTTTAGTTCGAATAGCACCATAATTCTCGTAGCCGTTACGACCTCGTACCGCTGAACCGGGGACAGAGACGGGTACTTCCTCGAGAGCTTTGATAGCCGCCATCTCGGCATCTTGGTGTAATGCCGTATGGAGGGTTGAGGCGTCGCCACACTGACTATCAGCATGGATGATATCCGAGCAAGGTGAGCCCACTGGGAGCGCCGAAATGTAGAGCCAGACTTCAACGCCATCTCTCAACCTGAATTTACCATTGACCCATTCAATCACGTTCTCATTCTCTGTACCCCTGGCCACTCTTGCCGATTCTTCAATGAGCCACCTAACTAAACCCCGCCTAGCCAAGATCTCGGCATGAGAGTCGTGAATGGTATCGCCAAGTGGTGGAAGTTTCGTAGCCGGTAGTACCTTGACACCAGTACCCAATGATACCGGTAAGATACGAGTACTTTCGATAATCTCTAGTCCAGGCATGAGTTCCAGGTATGTATGAGTGACGAGCGAGATTGTAGCGAGGATTGTCCATTCTTGTTTCCCATTAGCCCTCGTAGCTGGTTTACCATGTTGAGGGAGTTGGTTGAATAAATCAATAGATGTTGAAGTGATGAGATCTGCGAGAGGTTGAGAGTAATGTGAAGAAAAGGAGATTGCGTCGAATGCGGTCATGCTGGATGGCTGGACTTGTCTTTTCTTTTTAGGTGGTGGATGAGTTGTAGGTTGATAGTAGTAGAGGTAGGAAGAGAAATGATGAAAGAGGGAGAAGAGAAACGACATTGTAAGAAGGAAGGGAAGCAGGGGCAGTCGGGGAAGGGAAGGGAAGATGAGTTGAATGATATATATACAGGTATACGTTGATTGATTAACAGTAATAGTAGTAGTAATAGTAGATTCTCTTCCTTCTCTTGAAATGCGGGGTAACGCACACATGTGAGATCCGGGGTAAATTGTCAGCCTCACCCCAGATATCGCCATATTCCCAGCCTCATCCACCCATTCTCTCGTTAGTCTACCATTACTTCTCGTGCACTCTCATCCCATACATCGTCATGCCTGGTCCACAGACACCAAGACCACCAAGGCCACCAGTCCGCGGCGATGTTCAGAACAACCCGCTAGGATTTATCGTAGCGAAATGGAAAGAGTTCAATAAACAAGCTGAAACAGGCGCGATTGATCAAAATGCCGCGAAATCGGTATGTTCTGCCCTCATTCAAATATTATGACCTGGCTGATCAATGATTTCAGATACGGACGCTGCTTGGTATACATCCTCGTTCTGCTATCCTCCAAGGTTTCATCGCTTTAAAGATTAACATTTTCCAAAATATGAATCCTTTGCTGGATCCTCGAATCGCCCATGATGATCTTCCACCCACCTTGACCGCTGAGGACTTTGCAAGAGAGAATGCATTGGCGGTAGAGGATCTCAGAAGGATTACGAGCAATAAAGCTGCTAATCAGGGTGGTTCGAGGACGGGTCCGGGTACAGGGACAGGTACACCAACTCAACAAGGTTCATCACCTGTCGGAACCCCTCAACCTCAACCTCAAGTTCAACCACAACCTCAGGCTCTACGTCAAGCTCAACCGCAAATACAAACAGCAGTGTCGAGTCCGAATTCAAACCCAACGACTTCAGCTTCAGCTCGACCTAGCCTAGTCCCAGCACCATCGGCATCCGCAAGCAACATCAATAGCAATCCAAATTCCAGCGCTAATGCCGCCACACCAAATGCAACTGCCAGACCTCCTATACGACCTACACCGCTTCCGGAAGGGATGATGAGTTTTGTGGAAGTAAAGAAAATTATCGGCATGACTGAAGCTCAGAGAAGCGATGTATTTAGCCAGGTGCGTACCCAATTCCATGCCCTTTTCTGAAGAAACCATTATTGACTAGAATAGTCTCCTGGGCTGGGAGAGAGATATCGAAAGGGACTGGCCTACTTTCAAGCACGATCAGCTGCGGCAGCAGCAGCAAATGGGACGGGAAACGCTCGTCCACCAAATTCAGCACCATCAAGTGGTCCATCTACACCTTCCTCCAGTCAAAATCAACCGACTTCCAACGTTCCCAATCAGAATCAGACACAAAATCAGAATCAAAATCAGAACCAAGCAAGACCACCCGCACAACAAACTCCAGCTCGTCCACCGCCAATCAACCCTCATGGTACGAGTACACCTACACCCAACCCTAATCCTGTACAAGGGGGGATTCCGCCCAGACCGTTCAATCTGAATCTACCACCTCAAAGGCAAGGACCACCAACACCTCCTCAACCTCCTCCAGAAAGTGAAAAAGCGAGACGTAAACGCAAGTTTAGAGAATACATACGAGAGGAAGCTCCAGGTTTGGAGGTCGAGGTTGGAGTTGATCAGGTAGGTCAATGCGAGCTCCACTACTGTGACCGATTATTGATGAGTAGATCGTGTCTGACTACCTTGACGCACTGATCGACGAAGCAGCTAGAGGAGCCATCAGATTAGCAAAACATCGTAAAGGTACAAGAGTAGAATTGAAGGATATGGCCCTCTTCCTTGGTACGTTATAGTCGATCCCTCTCCGCCCATGAGATGCTGGGGCTAACATCCAGACGTAACGCACGATATAAGATTACCTGGATTTAATGTACAACTACCTCAGCGACAACATGTATCTGCGGATACGGAACGCAAGCGAGGAAAGGCGGTGGCTCCGAGAGCAGCTAGGAAGGGTAAAGAAGCCGAGTAGAGACCTACGCGTAGCATATAATCTGTAAAACTCAGCCACGAACGTTACGAATATCATATATCAGATCATGTAAGCATCAAAGGCTGTCTATGAGGCACTCTGGGCTTGCAGAAAAGGTGGCAGCACAATACCCATACATCCCGGTAAATACTGACTATGAGGTACTAGAAGGTGTCTTTCTAAGCGAAAAGAATCCAAATCTCTTTTCAGCCTTTCCCGAATCCTCCTCTTCATTCGGCACAACTCCATTAGTAGACTCACCGGCATGTTGCTCGGTGTTGTTTGAGTTGGAGTTGAGTGCTTCAAAAGGTGATTGAGTATGATTTCGAGAAGAAGCTGAAGACGATCCAAATCGAGAAGAAAGCCAACTACCGGTCGTTGATCTGACTCCAGTTGTAGAATTACCGACAACACCATTACCCAAATCTGTTGATGATGTTCGAGCAGATGGACCTGGTACAGATTCTGCTCCTCGTGACCATCGATCTCGAGAAAGTGGACCCCATTTCAATGCTTGTTTCTCTGATGCAGATGGAGCAAAAGGCGAAGAATTGAGTGAATCGTTCGAAATAGTTCCTCCAGGGTGCATGAATGAGAATGCAACATTTTCGTGACTGGCAGTACCGGAAAACCATCTCCTTGATCCAGGCAAAGTAGGCAAACCCGGAAGGATGGAAAGGTTGTTCGTGGCGGTGGTGGTGGTGGTAGCAGGAGGGGTCGTGGAAGTAGGCATGAATCGGTTCAAAGCAGTAGAAGGTTCACGAGGAGGTTGAGCATGTTCAGGAACTGGTGATCTCCATGTTTCGTCCCCAGAATCGGAAGCTGAATCATGTTCATCGAGGTCGAGAGGCGTGGCATCTCCTTCCAGGGATCTGAACAGACCTTGGGGTAGGAAAGAAGTTCCATTAGGCGAACTGGGATCGATTTCGACTTCCTCTTCTGAATCGGGAGCCGTCGGCTGAGCCCTTCCGGGGATATCGAGATGATGGAAAGGAGCATGTGCAGAGTCTCGATTTCCGTTTCCAGGTCCGAAATCTTCGAAAGCTCCCAAGTCGTTTTGATGGTTGGCGCTGGTGGTCCGGGTCGAACGAGCAGTGTAGTCTTGCCCAAGATACGGCATCCCAGCCTCGGCCATGTAAGCAGCAGCCTGACTAGCCCACTGGTTTTGACTTTGGTGGTGATACCCTTCTTGAGCTGCTGCTTCGTACGCGGCAGCCATCATCATCATTTCCTCTTCTGGTGTAGCCCTAGCTCCAGATTCAACAACCACCTTCAACCTATCTTCCGCTTCTTTCACTTGATTCCCTAATTCCTCATTCCCAGTCTCAAGATGCTCTAGTTCAATTTCCAGTTGACCCAATTCTTGTTTCTTTGCCTCTACATTGTCCAACGTTTCCACAACATGCCTAGCCCCATCTTCTTGAACTGTTCGTACATTCTTTTCACTTTGATCCATATTCCCCCGAGTCTCGACTGCACCATCCCGAGCAGCTTTTATCCTTGATTCCAAACTATCTCGGAGGTTCTCAACAGCTTTTAGCTTTTTCTCAGCTTCGCGCCGTCCAGATTCAGCTTGACGTTTCTGTTCTTCAAGACTCTTCGTTTTGGATTTCAATTCTTGACGCTCGGCATCGTCTTCTTTACGGCGATTACGTAGCTCATCGAGAGAAGTGGTGAGCGTAGAGTCGGTAGATTGTTCGGAAACTTGAAGTTGAGATTGGAGGTCGTTCAGGGTGTGTTGAGCAGCAGCGAGGTCGGCTTTGAGTGAAACAACAAGAGGTGAGTCGGGCGTATCGGTGGTCGGCTGATTGAGAGAGGGGCGGCGAGATAAAGATGGCGTAGGTGTGGGTGGGGCAAGCGGTTCCGCAGCAGCTTCGGGTTTCAGCAATTTCGGTGCGAGGGGTAAAGGCTTGACTAAGGGAGTCAGCAATCATAGTCCAGCCATCACGTGTGATCTGACTTACCAGGTAGAGAATCTTCTTTAGTGGACAAAGCTTTTACATCTACAATACCTGGTCTTTCCCTCCGTTTACCCTTTTCCCTTCCATCACCCAAGATGGCGACAATCAATTCCGAGATCAAGTTGATAGTAACCGGTGACCAATGTCCGAAAAACCCAATGAAAACTGCAGATCTATCCTTTTCCCTTTCTCTACCCCTTTTCAATACCGATAAAGGATCCGACATGGCCAGAAAACAAGGTGACGCGAGCGGAGTAGCTATTCCAGTAGAAAAAAATAAATGTGACCGATAGAGTAATGGTGGTGTACGTAGATTTATTGATACATGATTTGCGAACCTGAATGGTGTTGGGGCCGTTGATGAGTTTGTAGATGTCGATATCGTATTGGAAGGAGGCGTGTCCAATTCAGAAGAGTGATCCGTTGACGTGTTTAGCGAGTCTGAAGTACGGATATCGACCAAATGTCTTCTGAATGATAATTCCGTCAAATGTGACCTGAAGGAGCTTTCATTCGGATTCGATAGAGCACCTACATGTTAGCTTAGAGAAATCTCCAGAATTGTTCACTTACCAAGGAGGAGAAGGACCATGGCGATTGCCGCCCAGAATAGGACAGTCCGAAGATCATTTCCTCCCAATAAACCGCTAACTCCACCAAGACTAGCCAGACCATCATGCCCAATACCCATATCCTCCACCCGCTCAACAACCTGAGAACGGGTCGCGAACGCGTACAAGGCGTCCCGCGACCTATCAAAGATGGATCGCAGGGACATGAGTGTTGGTAATTGATTATTCTAGTTCTGACTCATCCAGTAGATTTCTTTTTCCTCTCTATGTATTTCGAGCCGGACGAATGCGGGTCCGAGATATGCACAGTCGAATACTATGCGAAGAAAAGAGTGAGAAGTTGGATGTAAGAAGAGGATGTATATGATGTCGAAGGAGCAGTGATACAAAATTGGCTAATGGGGCTACACTGTGTAAACGGACACACACTCAGGGGTAGATTAGGACAAGGATTAAGAGTGATTAGTAATTAGAAATGGGTATGATTAGGATTTATTAGGAATCATTAGGAATCAATGCTAATACATTGTGTATTGCCACATTCGCTAGTTTAGGCTTAAACACCGGGCATGAGCAAGAGCAAGGCTCGCATGGGATTTGATTCCGGTTGAATCAAGTGTATAGTCATTGGGTACAAGGTAGCAGCTACAACTGTCATTCAAGCTAATTGACGATTATACAAGGTAGGTTCCCCTCACATTACTAGTAACTAGACTAACAACCTAGATGCCAGGACCATTATACAGAGACCCATGGGCAGCAAGAGAAGCATGGCGTAAATCACCAATCTTTTCAAACAGAGCAATGTTCAGGTATGTTAAGATACCACTGATTTGTGTATGCACTCGAGCTTATAGATTAGGAGTATGTTCCCTGGACTTGGAACGGCTATTGTCGCTTTTACCGCATATGTGATCTACGACGACTTCATCGCAGCAAAACCAAAACACGACTCACATGGTCATGAAGGTCATTAGGATAATGCGGGAATGTAGGACTTTTCTCAGGATAGGGCGCATGTATTAGTACACTGGATCACAACGGCCTGATCTACTCTGAACCTATTTCAGAGGAGAGAGGGGGAAAGACACGTATCGAATGGCTCGAGAAAGAAACAAACTCCGGACTGGATGGATGCAAAGGCGGACATATCTGCTAATCTAGATCTACCTCATCCTACTACCGACCGCTGTCCACCTCTCGCCAATCTCGGATATCTTCACAACGACCCCAGCAGCAGTCGCCTTGACCCTCCCCTCTCTCATACCACCTTGTCCTGAACTGACCTGCCCTCCTTTATTTTCTACTTCAAATACCCCAGTCGCCCATTCTCCAGCAGCCAGTACTAATTCAGCCTTATCAAGAGCCAATGTCCTGCCTTTATCCAGCTCCACTGAAACGTCTAGTGATACCAACACCAACTCAAGGGCGGCAGCCAAGACTTGTGCTTCTGTTTTCGACCCCTCGTCCACTCCACGAGTATCTAGGTCGGTGATCATTGGATTATTGGATGGAGTAGCGAGATGTCGAGCTCCTATCGTTATACCCAATTCAATCGCTTCGGGCGCTAGTACCGAGAGGAACACGGACGAATGCCGAGCCGCATGAATCAAAAGTGAAAGGGTCATGAGCATTTTCTCGAGAGCCAAAGCCGACAAAATCATTCCTGTTCCTGCTCCTCTATATCGATCTCCAGTATTGATAGCTCTAGCTTCCCTGGTTGATGAATCCTGGAAATATTGCCAGAATCGATTTATCAGTGGCATGATGAAATATTCCGCGGCTACGTCTTTGAAGGGTATAATTGGAGATTGCGATGTTGACGTGGTCGTCATTTCCCGATCTGCCAAGGAACCAACTTCAGCTACTTTCGTACTCTTCGCAGGCCCGACTCGAAGTTTCTTCTCCCTAGCCAATTCGGTGTACTCTTCGGCCCTCCTAGCGCTCTTGCTCAACATCAAATTCCGAACTCCAGAGACCGCTTGTTCGAGCTGATTCGTATATCTATTCTCGGGGGTATCGTTAGGTCCAATGTACTTTTGGTGTAATGCAGCAGGAAGGATCTTCGTTGGAAAATCGAGGCGTCGGTGTGTATTGATTGGTTGAAGGGTGGAGAGACCTGATAATTCCCTTGCACCCATGGCTATGGAAGTGAGGAGGACAGATTTCTGTTGCAGTGAGTACTGTCCCTCGAAGTATTGTTCGATTAGGAAGCTGTATGGTCAGCAGAGTATCCCTTGGCCCGCAATTGGGGCACTCACGGAGCGACCTGTCGAGGAGCAGAGGCGACAAGGGCATTCATCAGTCCTTGTCTCGTATCATCGAAGTCTTCAATATTGTATGGATTATTGAGGCCGATGGCAACTGTGGCGAGGTTGACCGCATTCTCAGCTATCGATCAGTCTCTCTAGTCTGTCTTCTCGTTGAATGAGTATAGATCGACCTACACAACTCTGTTCCGAAAGATCTTTTTGCTCTGACCAGCCCTTCACCCCACTTCAAACCCATTTCAATATACTCTGGTTTCTCCCTCTCCTTGAGAAGCATGATCAATTGCTGAACATACACAGGTCTCGAGGCTTTCTTATTTTGAGCCGAATCGAGTGCCAGAGTAGGGTCAGCAGCTACCTCCTCTAGGTATGAGGGAGTTGGGGATGGTGACCGAGATGAAGATGGGGATTGGGGCTCATAGCCTTGTAGGGTATCTGCTTCTTGGTCGGGATCTAGCATTACAACTTTCGGCTTCGGTTTCGGCTTAGCTTCTTTGACAGGACGAGGTTTTTCTGGTCGTCCTCTTTTGACTGGAGTTGGTGGTGGGGCGGGCGCGGACGGTGGAACGAAGACTTGATCCCAACCTAGTAGCCATGCTTTTCCGGTAGGATCCTCAGTGAGGGGTCGATCCATATCATTGACACCCGCAGACTCTCTCAACCTCCGACATTCCTCTTTCCCCTCACCTTCACCGCCCCACATCCCTTCACCGAATTTTAACCTCTTCGCTGCCTTAGAGGTACGCGGTGGCTTGTCGCTCCCGATATTCCCCTCTTGAGCTTCGAAGCCAGCTTGAAGTTCTGCCATTTCTTCTTCTTCCGTCTGAGTGGGAGTATCATCGGTCTCGCGGATCGTTAATTCGCTGAGGATTTCAGCTACCAACATTCCTAGTCTGCGGACTTTTGGGTCAGGGTGTGATAGGAATGATTGTATTGCCATTAAGAATTCGGGTCGATGCGAGAGACTGATCAAGTATGGGTCGTAGGCGGGAAATAGGGAGAGGGACAGGAGAAGCAGGTGTGTCAGATCTAAGGTAAGCTTTGGAGCAGTAGGGGACATACGGTATTGTTGTGAGTATAAAGAGAACTTGATTGATTTAGGATCAGTCCAGAGACGAATGACTATCTGTGCGAACGCTCGTCGTTCTTGTCCGTCAGCTTCAGCCTGCGCAGAAAGTAACTCGACATACCTGTCACGCCTCCTGACCTGACCCATCCACAAACAGTCCTCGCAATGACATGTTCCTGGACATTCATCGAATCTACCAGACCCCTCTGAGCAGATATCGCCCTCATGACAGCTACCCAAGCTTCCCCGCCTACCTCAGCCGGACCGAGGATCTGTTTGAACACCTTGATTGTCCGATGGACATTTTCATCGGGCTTCCCAGGAGCGAGAGTGGTTATCCGAGAAGACAGATGTTGTAATAATGAAATGACAAATGACGAGAGGGTCGATGCTGATAGAGGGAGGAATATGGAAGGAAGGAATGTTTTTGGGTAGGCAGGCAGAGGGTATGCAGGAGAAGGATTGAGATGCGCTAGTAAGGGCGGTAGAAGTGGAGAGAGGAATGATGATTGGCGGGAATCTTGTTGGCTTGGCGGTGTCTTAAGTAGTCCCAGTGAGGCAAGGCGTTCAATCACAAGCCGTATCCTATCTGGTACTCCTGCTGCGTCAGCTGTAAAACCCGTCGTGAACGTCTAAGTGTACCTGGCCTTGCATCGATGGAGAGCTCATACATGATGCTCTCGAGCTTGACGATCAGCCCATCAAAGTATAGTCTACTGATAAGCCAGGTACACTCATTGAAGTGACTCACCTGGGCACTAATCCCTCTGGAATCTCTCCATTCCACCCATCACTTGTCCACCTTCCGACCGCATTCGCGGCTTTAGCAGGTACACCCACTATACTCCTTGTCACCTCTTCCCAAACGAGCTCTTCTGGTCCTAGCCTTCCTTTATCATTCTCCTCTAAACCAGACCAGACAGCCCAATATACCTCATCAATCCCATACTCCCCACTAAGCCGATCTAGAAGTTCAAGCAGAAACAATCTAGATGGGATCGGTAGCTCCGGAATCGATGCACTTGTGGACGAAGCATTCAAGAAAGGCGGCAATGTAAGATAGGACGTTAAAGCGATCCACCTTGATATTCGAATTCCCTTTGCCTCCTTCACCGGTACAAAGAAGGATTGTAGCACCTCGAGTTGCGTGGTATCGAGAGTATGTAGATAGTTAGGCACCGTATGCGTCAAGAGGTGGATCTGGATAGAAGGGAGAAATCGCTGAATGGCCTTTCGAGCTGATTCAAACGAAGACAAGGACGAGGACGAGGATGGTCCAGCTTCATTGTGTAAATCGTGAAGACATGTCGAGAGAAGGTCTATCAGAGTCTCGATGTCCGGTTGAGTAGTTCGAAGAGTATCTCGTAGATACTGTAGCGCCTGAGATGGGGTGTTTATCGTCATGTTGATATGGTCATTTGACTGTTGTAGTGAATTACCACACAACAATGGAATTGATGAGTTCTGAAATCTCGAAATCCCTTGATTTTCCTAATCTTATCTTTACCCCGACGAATGGCCATGACTACGCTACTATCATCATCCGTCCAAGTAGGCCACATCAGCTCTCTGATACTCAGCTGACGCATAGCCACCTCTCTTGACTCTTCTGTCGTCGACTTCGGACCCGTGCATTTCACCGCTATTCACTACTCATGTTCATCCTACAGATCCGAATCTATCATTCATCACTACCACCAATGATACCCCTGGAGCAAGTACAAGTACATCGAAGCGTCGTACATTCGACCATCATTATGTAGGTCAACATGATGAAGGAAACGTAGTGGGTCAAGCGATACATATTCAGTCGCCGAATCCTACGCGAACTTATATTCAAGCTGGGCGGAGTGGGGGACAGGGGAAAGGGAAGGGTAAAGAGCGATTACCGCTTGGTATTGAACTACCTTGGGTCGGGCTGCAGATCAAGAGACTGGGCAGCAGGGGAATGGCACTGGAATTTGGGGTCAAGGATACGAGAGGAGTGGAGGGTGTAATCAGATTGTCGACCTATAAGGTATGTCATCGCCTACAGACGTGATCTTGACCGAGCTGATGATAGACTGAATCAATAGGTCTCCCTCATAGATCGCCACCACTTATACACCTGCCCCTCAGCTTGCCCAAGCAGGATCAACATACCCTAACCCCCTGGCTCGATGTCAAGCTCAATCTCTCCTCGCTCATCCCACTCTTCGGGACCCTCCCAACCCAGGACGCAAGCGATAAGCACAAGAGACCGAAATTAGATACCAAAAGAGAGATACCCAAGTCGTTCAGTCAAGTGACATATGTGAGAGTGTATGCAAACTGCCGCTTAAGGAGGATATGGTTTGTATGTCACCCTTTATCCCCCTTAGGAATTCAACTCAGCTAACGATCAGAGCAGCGATGGTGAGAGAACTCTTGATCAAGCTGGAGTTAAGGACGAATGGGCTTTATATGCCAGTCTGAATGCGAGCTAGCATACACGCGCATTCATCAAAATCATAAAGGTCGTACTCGTTCAAAGGTCGTAAAGGGTCATTATTGTCGTATACTTTATGCAATCGTCTCGTTATCGATACAAATCGACGTCGCGGTCGTATGATCGTGCCTCGCCGTCGAAGTCCTATTGTCCAGAGTCAGGTGATTCGCCGTCGCGTCCTACTCGTCCAATATTCTTCTCCTGCTCCCGCTCTTGGTCTCTGTCGATCCGACTGGATCGCTTGGACCGCCGTTCCAGATCTTCAAAATCCGTCCGCACGAGCTCCCAATCCCCTTCTACCATTCTTGTCTTCTTCAACTTTCTTCCTCTCCCACTACCAGTTCCTATTCTCGCATTCCTCACTGTAGGATTTCGATCATCAAGTACATAAGCCCTGTCAGGCGCCTTCAACTCCCCTAACCCATACTTCATCCCTAATCCCAGACCGTCAATCGCTCCATGCATTTGTAGTGGTATTTGAGGAGCAGTCGATGTAGTTGATTCTGAAACTGTTTTCGAATGTGCGTGAGAAAAGTGGGTTGGACTTTCGAGTTGACGATATGGTCCCAAAGTACTGGGCTGTGCCAGTGGGTGGGGTCTGAAGCGGGATTCTCGATCTGAACGTGGATATTTCGGTGCAAGGGGATATGGGTGAGAGATGACTTCTGGTGATATAGTTGTTTTTCGAGGTGTAGAGCAAGGGCATAGGGATAGAACGGAATGAAAGAGGCCCATTCGGTGTTGTATAATTAGTCAACAAGTCTCGAAGCCTACGCTGTATTGGGTCTTCCTATGGGTTTAGAAATGTATGTTCGGAAAAGCAGTGGTATCGTCGTTATATGGATACAGATTGACGTTGATGTACAAGATAGAGGAGTAATTGCTGTAATGTAAAAGGAATGAAATATGATAGACAGATGAATAGTAAATCGCGTCCTTTCAGCGGCTCATCAACAACCTCATGCTTTGACATCAGGCGTCCTCTTTCACCTGGATTGAATGACGATATCTCACTTCTGCTTATCGTCTGGTTTGATCAAATATTATACTATACTACGAATTATGTGATCATCAGAAATCATCATGGAGCACCCACGACTGGCTCTCGTCCGTCATGGCCCCAAAGATAGGCTCCAATCTGGCCTATGGTCTCAACACTTTAATTTCAGTTTAAACTGCCAAGAGCAGAATCTTATCATCAGCTTGGGCAACTACCCTCAAGAAAAGGACCGCTAAATCGAAGCTCCCAGTGCAAGCCAGACGGCTTGTCAAACTTGGCTAGTACTGGGAGAGCGATCGTTGCTTGTGTCAAAACTCATTTTGACCTGCTTGTCAATTCTGATACACAACTCGAAGAAAGCCACCCATGCGGCAAAAGCGGTTCGTAATACCCCTTTTGTCGAGACGGCGCACGATGAAGTGGAACCTCGCCCTTCCCTTCAAAAGCCTTGTGTCAACCCCGCTGTGCCCTCGAGATCTCAAGGCGGCGGATTTGAGCTCTGCAGATCAGGAGAGATGGCCGAAGATACTGAATGAAGGAGGATTGAGTGTATGTCGCCTTCTTGTGAGTCATAGGTCACCACTCAAAATGCCAGATACCCCAAACATCCTCTTAACGATGGTCTCGCATACCAATTATCGATAGAGTCCACCCCAGGCAGGCTTCATTCGAAGTACAGGGGTTTCTCAGCCATTTACGTCAATCTGTAATCGGGCATTATAGTATGTATCAGATTACCGGTATAAACATCTCAACCTGAACAAGGCTCGGCTCCGCCTAGCGGCGGGGAGCTTGATCCAACTCAATATCCTTTGGTCGGTCTACATGAACGTCGCTCTCAATCTTGGGCTTTCGTAAAGCCTTCATCCCATACAAAACAGTAGCCACCAGGAGCATCAGCTGGTATCTCAGCTTCGAGCACGCACGGTAAACGGGAACTGATGTGAATGTACGTACAGCAGCGGTCAAGACTAGCCAAGTAGCATTTCCTGCTCGAGCCTTCAGCGAGGAGAGAGGATCTTGGGGTTCGCCTTCATTGTAATGGGCGAGACCGTTATTGGCTATCAATGTGATTCTGTAGCATACGCCAAAACACACCCAAGTCGCCACCGTTGTAACGACGAAGAAGCTGAAGTTGGTATGCTAGTCAGGCTATTCACTGACAATGGCAGATTTGCTGATTTGGTAACTTACAACGTTAAGTTTTCTGGTCCACCCTCGAGTTCCCCCAAGCCAAGCGGTGATGAAGAGAACCAAGACAATCCCAATCATTCCAGCGACGATAGGAACCATGATCAAGGAGAATGAATCTTCAACTCTGATGAGGAATTCCATATCGAACCCCCTGATGAACCAACCTGGCGCCTTACGCCCACATGGCGAACCAGTACTGAATCCGCCTCTGTAGTTCAATCAGTAACTGCCGTAGCTACGCTCTTGAGAAGTCGGGCACCCACAAGTCCTCCCAAGTTTGGCCACAGGCGCCGAGCACCCCCATTTGAACGAGAACTGTGCCTTCGCCATTGATCACTTGTGAGATTTGGAGGTGATCAGAAAAGGGAGTTGTCACTGTCGCCAAGACCAAGAACAAGAAGGAGAGGATTGCATATCAGCGTAGAGCTGAATATAAAGTAGGGTCTGGCCCACAGGTGAAGAAAAAGATGATAGGAGTAGTCAGGTTTGATTTAATACTTGAGGTCATTGTACTTGCGGTGAATGTTGGACGGGGGTCAAGGACACTGAGGAATATGTACCTCGATGTAGGCTATACGAGGTGGTTGTCGATCCCTTTCAATATGTTACATGTACTCCTTCAAGAAAGGAAGTGGTCGTCGCCGCCAAGAACTTCCTTTCATTTCACTTGTTTCACCCGTGTCATGATCCTCGGTCATCAAGATCAGGTCAGTCAGTCGAGTCAGGAGACACTAAGAAGAAAGGGGGAGACTTGAAATTTGTAAATCTGAGGTCACCGAGAAAGTGGTAGAGGAATGTGACCGAGGATCTCTTCTTTTGCATCGCCCAAAAGGGCATGCTTGAACACCTTTCAACCCTCGTCCCTCCAATAGATGTGAGAGGCGTATCTCCACCA
Organism: Cryptococcus sp. GC_Crypt_2; assembly: GCA_026538405.1. Lineage (NCBI taxonomy): Eukaryota > Fungi > Basidiomycota > Tremellomycetes > Tremellales > Cryptococcaceae > Cryptococcus > Cryptococcus sp. GC_Crypt_2. Next base: position 13,819 of record JALPCC010000077.1, on the reverse strand, counting down.
GGAAAACCTGAGATAGCCCAGGGGGGGGGGGGCATAGCTTCTTACCAACCAGAAGATCCACGATGCTTGCAAATGGGATGTAGTTGCATTGTCAGGCAATCATCTGACCGTGTCTCATATCTCATCAACTGCATGTGTACATTTTGGTTGCAAATGAGTTACGTCCCTCTACATAGCTCCCTCTGGCTTCAACCTGAATGTTAGCGTTGCCCCATGAAGTATTTGACACCACTCACGATGATCGTCCCGCTCGCAAAATCTCGTCCGTACTGAGTAGGTTGACGGCAATGACCGAGCTAATCGTCAACATCATCCTGTGCCATTGATATGTATGTCAACGTACCAAGAATGTAACATTTGCCTTTTAACCCTGTAATTATCCCAAACACCTTCCGTGACGGGATCCATAGGCTCTCCCGACTTCAAATCTAGTCCAACAGGAGCATCCGTCTCTTCTGCCTCCTGTTGCAATCCAACAATAGCATCTTGAACATCGAATCCACCGTTCGAAGCGAGTGTCTTGGGGATGACGAGCATTGCCTCGGCAAACGCCTGCACTCCGAGCTTCGTACGTCCCTTTGCACTTGTCTTGAGTGCGCCAAGGAGGTGGGTGGAACATGCGACCTCGAATGCACCTGCACCAGGGATAAGACATTTGTCTTCGATGGCGTTCTTGACGGATCGGAAACCATCTCGTAGAGCATCAGAGATTTGGGTCATGGTGTGTGCGTTAGGACCTGCGTATCAGCTTCGCCTGCAAAGCCAATGAAGAATGCTTACCCTTGACGAGCATGGTGACCGAGTTTGGCTCCTTGACATCCTCGACAAAAGTGTATTTTTCCTCGCCAAGGGTGTGCTCGTAGACAGTTCCCGCCCAACCAAGAATATCAGGTGTCAAGTCATCGACCGAGTTCTGAGCGATACCACCAACACACAATTGCAGCCTGCAGTCAGCTTGGCGCCCAACTTCATTTGCTCACCTCTCCATATTTCTCCTCTTTGCTCGCCTGAGCGCAAAGATACCGTTCTTGACGAGAATATCCAACGACATTGGGTCAATACCCTTTTGGTTGACAATGACGAAACCTTTTGGTTTCTCGTTGGATCCAACAGCCTGATCACAGACGGCATTCTTGAGCTCGACAATCTTCTTCAATCGATCGTCGATGAATCGTCGTTCGGATTCGACAAGCTTTTCCCTTTGCTCAGCAGAGGAGTAGAAGAATCCAGAGTTGACCTCACTGTCCATCAGCGTTGACTTTCTTGAGAGATCCAACTTACGTCTTCTCGTATTCGAGCGATACGTTCAAAGTAAGGATGAAGGCGTTTTCGACCTTCTTTGGCATATCAGGGTGCCTAGCTCCGTGATCCATGACCAAACCCCTGACCAACTGAGTATCGGTATCCGTCTTGTGCTGCATCTTCATGACTTCGATCATGTGCAAGTCGATAGGTTCAGGTTGTTCTTCCCGACTCTGGATAGCGAGGACAGCATCGACGACATCCGCTGCGAGTTTCTGGGCAAGTTGTGAATGTAGCTTGGTAGCGAGGGAGGTGTATGCGACAGAAATGAGGGTGGAACGGTCAAGTGTAGGGGTGTGCTTGTAGCTATCGAGAAACTTGTTGTCAGCCTGTATCCAAGCTCGAACAAATTACCTTGAGAGCTTCCTTCTTTGCCATATCGAATCCTTCGCCAATAACTCGGGGGTGAACGCCTTCCTGGATATACCGGTCGGCCTGCTTCAACAATTCTCCAACAAGTAGAACAACCGAGGTGGTTCCGTCACCAACTTGCTCGTCTTGAGCAACAGCAGTTCGTGCAATCATGGCGGCGGTAGGATTCTGAGAGTAAGCTCCGAGAAGCAGTCGATTAGACTAACATACCTGAATCTGCATTTCTGATAAAAGGACCTTTCCATCCTGCTCGTCAGCTTGCACAAAAGCAACCGTTCTATCCAGCTCACCTTGGTCATCTTGATCTGACCAGATCCATCCACCAGCATCTTGATGGTACCTCTGGGTCCTCAATAATCAGCTTCAGGCCCTCCGCCGGATTTCGTCAACTTACCCAGGTTTGATTTGACGACATTTGCAAGTCCTACCGCACCAGCCTAAAATGTCAGTGCTACTTCATTTCACCCGACATCTGGTCATTCTTCTCGTGTCGACGTACTGTGTTGACCTGCCAAGCCTGCGTACGCCTTACGCTCTCCGCTCTAGGGTTGATGAGCTCTATGCTGCTCGACATTGTATACTATAGAGTGTGCGGTGTTGAATCTATCTGTATGACATGGAATCTTCGAAACCGACGCGCTCTGACCTCCACCAGAAACTTGCATGACGTGGCATTATACGAGGAAAAGGTGATGGCACGTTGTGTGACCGGGGGACTGAAGCTGGGGCAATGATATAACAAAAAGCCTAGTATATCGCTATTCTGGCGTTCATGCCTATCTGTCGCCGATGACGGGGCTTTCATAGTATAGACAAGGGTTAAGCAAGGGGGAATGGTCAATCGACAATGCAATAGTGTCTCAGCAAAGAGGGTGGCGTCACGCTAGACCAAACGTGGAAAGATTCGCCACCTAAGTCGTAAATTCCCCTTGACGACACACTGCTAGAGCAGCCAAGGATTGCTTTGATCGAATCTTGAGTATATGAATAATTTATTGTTCTGACTGTGACCGACATTCGAGTGACGTCTTGGAGTCGCGTCACCGAGGCCGTTCTAATATCGCTTGGCTGTGCTCCTCCGCCTACCGAGAACCACGACGTGTCATCGCTTTTTTTTACCATGGCCGGAGTGGCCTCGTGAATCTTTGCTCCTGTGACTACGCAAAGGCCGTCAGAGCCCGCTGGCTTGTGCTCCTCATATGTCCTAACCGTTCGTATCATTCATCTAATAAATCGCGGCGACAACTCCTCTATCAGACACAAGAAGCTAGAGCAACTTATCGTGTCACAGGGACCGGAAGTTACCTGCCGTAGCGTGAAATCATTGAAGTGCAGCTCTGATCCCCAGTGACTGCTTTTCTCAGGGTCCAGTATTTATTCCGAAATCTCCGGACAATCCCCTCCATGTAACCCTTTTTCAGGAAAAGGCGTGTATATCTCGCCCCTGTATGCCCGAGCTACGTGGGAAATCGTATCTATCACCTGGTTCTATACATCCTTACATATCTCATCCCATAGACATCTCCCTATCTCTTTCATTCAATCCAAACAACAATCATACTTCGCCGTTCAAGCCACATTCCCTTTCGAAACAAGTGATCGCCCACGCCATTTACCTGCCACCGTTCCCGCTCCGCCCACCACCCTAGTCACTCGTTGAGAAAACTTCAGCCACCCGATTACTGCCATCTTGGCATTGTCAACACTTTCAATACTCGTACACTACTCTCAAGACAGCTCATCTTCATTTTTACCACCACGGATCACAGTACCTACACGATTCTTTCCACCCACCAACCTTTTCCTTTCGATCCACAACACGCGTAGACCTGCCATGTTCCCGCGACTACCGCCAGCAATCACGAGCCTTGTGTTCCTTTTCCTTTTCGCCGCACCCGCTCTGTCGTCACCTCTACCCGACGATGCCCCTGTACCTGCACCTGCACACAACGATCCACCTACCAAACTTCAACCTCGTCAAGCCTCCCAGCCTTCGCGTCGAATGGGCCAGCGTCGGTCCAAGAAATCTGAACCATTAAAGCAGAAAGACTACTCGTCCTTCCTATGTCCAGGAGGTTCTGTCGCATGTCCAGTCCCACCCGCATCTTTCGAGGAGATTACGCCTGAATCAGCAGCCAGCCTTGGTGGAAGTCTAAATAGTCTGGCAGATTGGTTCAAGATCGGTTTCGAATGTATAGAGCTTGCTACCGAGTTGAACTCGTGTGGTGGTTGTCTCGCTCTTGGTCAAGGGTGAGTAATTGACTCACCATATTCGATCACACGCTGACTGTTTAGGCAAGACTGTTCAACCATAGCCAATGCTCGAGCAACGGGATGCGAAGGAGGATCATGCCAGGTGTACTCGTGTTTCGATGGTTACGTTGTCACTCCCGATCGAACCACATGCGTCAAGAAAGGATCTGTCGTACCTCCGACACCTGTCACCGCTTTCACCCAATTAGTTCTAGAGGAACAGATCTAGGAGAACACCAACTAGGTTTCAATGGACATTATAGATAAGACTGTACATACTGTATCAATAGATGGACAATTTAGGTAGACTAGCTAGGCATATGTATTCCTGCCAGCGTGCGCATGGGCCTGAGTATCAGTGAAAGTAAAGCTTGATCCAACGCAATAATGCTTGACACTGCGGCATGGCATACAGAGAGAATCCGGTGATGACGCAAAAGGCACAGAACAACACTCGGATCCTGTCTGCACTGGTATCTTATCTACATTTCACTCCAGTGCACATCTATCACTAAGATGTACTCGAATGACTTCCGTCATCCCTCGGGGGTAAGCTGCCTGTCTTGTATGCCACGGTTCACTGACTCTCAGCAATTCCAAGTAAGGCCTATCATATCGAATGAATCATTCCATTATGTGCTCGAGACGTCGGGCATGAGTCGGAATCCAGAGTACGTTTCTGTTTTCATCCGATGCATTGGGCGAGCTAACATACAGATATGTCAAAGCCGTCATCCGGAGCTACATAGAGGTGAAGCAAGCAAGAGGTCGAACTGGACAGCAGATAGGGTGGAAATTAGAGTTATTAGAAAGGGAGGTGAGTAGCTCCTATCACTTCCTCTCCAGCCTTAGCTGAATGATAGCTCCCGCAGCACGCCCATTCTTTCATTGCTGTACGTACCGAGAAGCGTCTACCTCGATCAAGGATCCTAGCGAACATCAATACCCCCCAACTTTCGCGAGCTAGCACTCATAACCCCAACTCCAATACTGGACAAAGCCTACAAGAACAATACCTCCTTTCACCATCTGCCAATCGACTACCGTTCCGAGCTGTATCATCTTCATCCGTCAGGACTACTCGTACTCAAGCCGCTCCTTCTTCGCCAGCTAGGACCGCTTCGACGTATAGACCCGCTCCTCAGGCTGTTAATCCAGAAGATAGCGAGGAACCGCCCCCACCGCCTTATGCTAGTGAAGATCCGGAGCCAGATGCCACAAGGGATCTGCAAGTCAGGTTGGCGGCGGAGGCACAAGCTGCTGGAAATCTAAATCTGCCTGAAGCCGCCGCGAGGACCGAAACTGAGAACAACGGTAGTGGAAACGAACAGAATAGTCATCACACCGAGGAGATGAGCCGTTCGAACGGATCGACTCCAGCCGCAGTGATTCACTCGCCACCTCCAGGTCCACCTCCTATGCATTCACCACCTCCTGGCCCGCCACCAACGAGCTCATTGCAAAGACACGAATCGAGACGAACTGAACATCAACCATCAACCCCACCTACCGATCCGGAAGAAGCCAGGATATGGGAAGAATCTCAATTGGAGGAAGCTATGCGTATCAGTAGAGCTTCAGAGAGGGAGAGGCTGGAACTGGAAGAAGCTATGCGGTTGTCATTGGCCGAATCCGAGGCCACGCCTTCAGGAAACACGAATAATCAGAATGAAAATTATGGTGTGTTTGATGGAAACGAAGATCATGATTCGTCTGGTCCATCATCGAGGCGGATCAGCTCGTATAACCCCGCAAGTCAACTCGAAGGCAATCACAGAAGGGCAGCTAGTGATACATACTCCCGCCCTCCCGTCGAGAGCGTAACACGCAACATGGACCATTTGACTATACCTGATAATTGGCAAACCCCGGCTGGATCATCTCATGGGAATTTGATGGATGATGATTTCGGATCTATCGATTTCAAACAACCAACTTTGGCTCCACAAAGAACGGGGGCGGTGTTACAGAGTAGAAATCCATTCTTGTCGCCTGGTGAGCGAGATGCCGAGTCTTCCAGTGGATTTATCCAGCCTTCGTCATATGCCTCGCAGCACATGAATCAAGAATCATCAAGTCCGGCCGGCAACAGTCGAATCCAAGTACCGGAGGGGTCACCGAGTGAGAAAAGATTACCTGTCATTCCAGGTTCGAGTGCGGGTAGTCCGACAATGTACGAACCACCACCAGGTCCACCGCCAATATCCGATAATTCATCCTCTTTCAGTCAGCAAAAGAATTACCTGCCCCCATTACCACCTCGGCAGCCTACTATTCCAGTTGACGGATCGCCAAACAATTCGTCGCCGCAAAGTAGGCGATTACCACCTCGACCTCAACAGCCGGGTGCTCCTTCTTTACCTCAGCGAAACATTTCCTCGTCGATGTACTCCGCTGCCAACCCGCCTACCTCCTCTTTCCCGGGTCATTCGCCTCAACCTACCACACCATCTTTCTTCCCACCGCAGCCATCACCCGGCTGCGCTTCTGCTACAGCAGTGAATCAAGCTATAACGACGCATCATGGTGGTGAAGATCCATTAGAGACGTTGAGAGATTACCATACCGTCTTCATGGGTATGTCCTTCATACACGATGCAGCGATACACACAAGCTGATGAACAGTCGATGACAGTTCCTCAATGGCTGGTCAACGGTGGTCCCAAGCCCGCGAAGCTCTGATAGGGATAGCAGAGACTGCTGCTCGATACGATGATCAAGGCGTTGATATCTACTTTACCAATTCCAAAAGGGTAGGGAAAGAATTGAGAGCATCAGCGGATGTTGAGGATCTATTCGCAGGTCTAGAGCCAAGGGGCGCTACACCGTGAGTTTTCGAGTACTGGAAGGAAGCTGAGATATAGAACTGGATCACGCCTGGAAGCGATCTTGAGAGAATACATGACTCGTTTGGAACGATCACAAATGACTTCACCGGGCTTGGAACGGCAGACCGAATTGGTTAAACCGTTGAATTTGATAGTGGTCACTGATGGCGGTATGTCCCCTTGTCTTCTCCTGCTCTTACTACTTCCTTGATAGGAAAAACAAATTGAGATGGCAAGTAGAGCTGAGTTTACCTAGTTTTCGCCCATCCTGTCATTGCTCGTATACGAGCTACTGTGGTCAATCCATCCCTTGATCGAACCCAATTGATTGGAATAGCTCCCGTCGATGACCCGGAGTCCGTCCTCATAGCATGTGCTAAACGTGTATGTCCTCCATGTCTTGGTCTGGAAGTAGCTGATGGACTAGCTTGATAAGGGTGAATTCCCGCTATCTCAAGTAGGCGTCCAATTCCTGCAAATAGGCAATGATTCAGACGTGAGCCCCTGTCCGAGAGATCGATGAGAATGACTAATAATCAGGCAAGAGAAGCATTACAGGAGCTAGATGATCATTTGGCTGAAGTCCATGGGGTCAGGGATATGGTTGATACGATCCCTTATGGTGGCGAGGTGACGGCCGAGTACGTTATAAAGGCTCTGCTTGGCGGTATCAATAGGCGACTTGATAGGGGTCCATAGGTACTGACGAATTGCATTATGCTTACTGCATCTTTACTGCATTTCTGTTCCGGTGTAGATTAAGCGTCAGAGCACGAAACGATGATTACTGTCCAGCAGTGACGCTGGACCATGTCATTCACCCTATCCCGTACCGAAATCAGTCGCGCCTCCACATTAGTTGACCACCGCATCTCCACCATATCATGTCCCCTTCAGGATGAGTATACGTACAATCCGACGTTCAACAGTCGATATAGGTCGTGCCTTTGAGCTTCACTGCCTTCGATTTCTGGAGGAACAACTCCACATGTCCCTCACACAAGTTGGAGGAGCAGGTGACGGTGGAGTGGATTTGAGAGGATGGTGGTCTATTCCTAAACTTGGTTCTACCTCTACCTGTACTATTCCTCCATCAGGATCGAGGCGTTTGAGAGTCTTGAGTCAGTGTAAAGCTGAGCGAAAAGCTCTTGGGCCCAGGACTGTTAGGGAGCTGGAAGGTGTTATGGCGCATCAACGAGGTTTGTCTCTTCTGTACCTTTTATTCCAGGGATTGGTAGCTGACAGGTAGATCCAGAATTAGCAGATACATTAGCGATTCTATTATCTCAATCTGGTTTCTCCCCAAAGGCAATGATTCATGCAACTCGGTCCTCGACTCCGTTACTACTAATTCATCTACCGGGTGGGCAAGTATCTTCTGTGGAAGAAGATGAGGGAGGAAAGGGAATAGAGGTAGAAGGAGCTATTTGGAATTCATCATTAGGTGGACCGTCTGGTCTACTAGGTGGGGAAATGGAATTGAGGAGAGAGATATTGGATAGCAGCGGTGTGAATGGGTTGACGGGAGATGCGAAAGTAATCTCCAGGCTTGGGGTTTGGTATAATGGAAAGAGATTTACTGGGATGTCACAATAGGGAGCTGGTAAGCATTGGCTTGACTGCTCAGTGTACTAATAGCATGGCATTCATGCAAAGTCCTGTCTTGTACGAATGCATAGCATAGCATAGCATGAAATTGACATTGAACTGAACGGTGCAGGCGTATCGCACATGTGTCCCTACACCTACTCCTCCGCGATCAATCCCCCATAATACGCAGTTACAGCTTTCAATTTATCTCCGACCCATTCCTCCTCTACTTCTACCCATTCTCTATCCCTCTTGCCCCCTTCCAAAACTTCAAGTGGTCGAGCAAGTTGAGCGAGTTCATCAATGTTTACATTTCGAGGTAGGTAATATGCGATATTTGGAGTTAAAGTTGAACAAAGTTCGAAAAGATCTTTACCGTGTATAGGTAATATTGCTGATAGGGGATATAGTGATGATGATGGAGCTGATGGGTCTGTAAATGACATATATTCCGTTCCACCTAATCATCAGCTTACGAGTCCGGTAGGGGAATGAGGAGTGATATACCCCAAGGTGGAGATAGGAAGACTACATCAATCTCTTCGCCAATTCCTCTCTTTGTGAGAGATTTGGCATATGTTACGAAATCCCCCAAAATGAATTCAATTCGATCAGCAACTCCCATCTGAAGTGCATTATGTCTAGCTAGTCGGAGTCGTATCGGATTATTATCAATCGCAATCACTGGTCATCAGTGCTCATTCAAGTTTCAGTTTGCTATCAATATGAATAACGAAAACTCGACATACCTCTCTCGCAGGTTTTCGCGAATTCTATAGTATTTCCACCGACTCCGCAGAATGCATCGATGATTACATCTGCACTACATCTCTCGGCTATATGGGCGGCTATAGGTTGAGGGGTGATTGAGAACCAACCGGTATCGTCTAGAAGGAGTGGTAATCTGTCGTATTCGGGTAAAAGGAATTGACGCTGATACCAATCTGTCCGTCAGTTCCCTATCACATGTTTCGTCTTCCGTCTTCTATTTTCTATCTTCGGTCGCCCTTCGGTCCAGCCTGATCAGACCAGAGAAGACTCACACTTGACGAGCTCAGAAGGCATTTCCGTAGGTTTCGTATACCTAGTGACTAATCCCGTACAATCCCATCGATGTCCCTTATATCTATTCCCATCTTCAATAGCCTTTGCCTTTCCTTTCCCTTTCTTTTTGCCCTTGCCATCATTGACATCGACCTTCTGTCTCTTGAAATCTTTTATACTGGTCGTGGCCATATCGTTCGTATTGGATATTTCGCCAATCTCGTGAAGCAAGGCTCGTTTAGTCGCACTTGTCGAAGACTCTGCCACGACCTCGGGTATTGGGTTCGCAAGTATCGACATACCAGCCCTCTCTGGCTGAATCTCATCTTCATCGATTGATGATCCAGGTGAAGCAGGTTGAGTCGGAAGGAAATCGTTTCCAGGTCTAAGCCCAAGAGATTTATCTAATTCATCCTGCTTAGTTTCTAGGGTATTGATATTCTGTCCCGGTACCAATGGGAGAAGGGTTTGAGAACGGAGTGAAGAGCGGAGGTCGAGAGGTAGATTAGAGAAGAATGATCGACCTGTGTTCCCTTTCTTGCCCATTGAAGAATGGTGTGCGGCGTCACAACAGTAGAAGGTAAAGTGTAGAGTAGAATGCCAAATGCTTAAATTGTTGAATTGCGCGAATGATTTTTCTTGATTTTATTACTATTGTTATTCCTCAATGGTGAAGTAAACCTGATAATTCCATTCATCGACCAAGACCCCATAGCCAAAGAGGTATCATGCTAAAAGAAAGAGAAAGACTACAAGACCAGCTCGACTAATCCTACTCTCTGTATATGGCATTACAGTCCCGCCTTCGAGGGTTAACTAGTGGTCTTAGGTGAAACGGAGAAATCAACGAACGAAGCTGATCGATCATCATCCGCTTGATAACATCCATATATTGATTCTGTTGGAGATCGGTATGTGATCCTCTTTGCCCCACTCGAGGAAGAGGCGATAAAATCAGGCGTAAGGAGATTCGAGGTCGGGACTGCCGTCTCGATTTTCTCGTGTTCAGTTGTAGGAACTGGTTTTCGCTGCCTGTCAGTCTATGATTCTTGGACTTGAGAGGGTGGCCGAACGTACTTTTGGGGGAGCTGGGGACGCTGAAAGCATTGCTTTTCCCAGTGTTGTGTTATCGACATCTTCGGAGAGGGTGTCGATGGTAGGTTCTGGTACTGACAGCAGTGCGATAGGTGCGGCGGGTCCAGCGACGGCTGCAGGGGGGTGGAAAGGGTATGCGCTCGTATTGATTCTCTCCCTGCTACTACTACTCTTCAAGGAGTGTGTGAGAGCATGGACCTCTGGTTGAGCGAGATGTTGATCTTCATAGACGTGGTCGTCGAAAGGCGAGATTGCATTCTGATCCTCCTCTTCCCCATCTAGTGATACTTCAAACATCTCTGTGAGGGATAGGTCATTTGTGTTCTTCTCTTCTGCCATTTGACTTTCGATCCTAGGTTCAAGTTTAACAGTCGGTTTACGTGTCAACAACATTGTATAATTCGGCTTGACCTCTTGATCGTATTTAACGGCAGTAGTGGCGATATTTGACGTTACACCTACATCATATCCGCCATGAGATAGTGGTAATCCTTGTGGTTGACCATGATAGAAAGTCGGAACCGAAAAAGAAGCTTCTTCCCTCGTGATAGCAGGAGGAGGTAACGAAGGGATATGAGAATCATTGGCAGCTCGAGCTTTGACTGAATCCTCATAATCCTTTAACCTCTTCCAAATCTTATCAGGACCAGTCTTGAATGTCAACCTCCTACTCCATCGTCCTTTCCCATATTCACCAAAAGTCGTATTCGGTCGAGTTGGCTTTTCCTTCTCATGACCAGATTCTTCCCTTGAATAATCGGCAGTAGACTTTTTCTTTGCTATTGATCGGCGCCGGAGTCGAGCTGCGTATAGGCAAAGACACATTCCGACTGCCAGTGCTCCAAAGACAGATAAGATAATGATTTTATATGAATTCGACATGGGCGCTACTCCTCCTTCTGAAATCTCTTCTGGGGCCGAGGTCGCGACGGACGAGAGTGTTGACGATGCCGACGTGGATAAGATCGATGACGTTGATGCTGCTAAAGCTACCGAAGTTCGCGACGAAGAAGAGGCGGATGAAGAGGCAGAGGATGAGGATGACAAGGGGATAGAGGAGGTCGGAATAATAGACAGTGTAGTTGGGAGATTACCAGTCACCGTGACAAACGTTCCGGAAGCGGCCGGCGCATCCAAGAAAGTTGCAGAAGATAATGGGAGAATGGTAGAAGCGCGATGGCGCCAGTATGACGATAAAGCTGTTGCCGAGGCAGACATTGTTTTGGTGGATATCTAATCTAAAAACAATGAAATGAGTTTCTGGTGATAATGAGTGTGATATGATGTATGTAGGGAGAAAAGTTGGAAGAAAAGACGTGAGTGAGTTAGTTAATATAGATGGAAAGAGTCGGGTAGGGTCAGACAGTCTGTGATTCAACTTGTAAACAAACAATGTACAATAAACATTGTTGACAAGATCTCATTATTAGCATTGACCGTCTGTAAGGATGTATACAGCTTACACAGTGTGGAACAACCTCACTCAAGAGCGTTGAAATAGCCGACACGACTGTTTTGATTCAATCTTTGATTCGAGACATTTTAGTACCACGCATCGTCCCATCAGATCATTCTTTTATAAACAGATTCATAGGGCCCTTTTGGCTTGCTGCTTATTCTCTTCCTACGACGCGGGGTAGCAATAATGTTTCACAGTCACGAGACACGGACTGACAGTCAGTTGACGCTACCCAGTCTATGGGTTGTATTGACTCACTGCACTAGACGCATACTGTTTAGTATTGTCCACCACCGTAGCCTCCCTGACCTATAAAATTAGCAAAGCACGCGTGACGAATGAATGAGTGAGAGTGAAGTACCACTGTTACCATATGAGTCTCCTCCATAACCACCTCCGTAGCCTATCCGTAGAAAATCAAGTAAGGGGCATGCAGATCGATATTCAAGGATGGAGCGGGCAATAATTGTACAGAAGGGAATGAAATGATTCAGGTGATCAAGATGAATCGGAAAGGGTAGCACACGATGAAAAATGAACGGAAGTGGTCAGAGACACCCAGCATGGAACAGTCGACTTACCACCCTGCTCTCCACCCTGCTGGCCTTGGTATCCACCACCTCCAGAGTAACCACCGGATTGGCCGCCGTCTTGAGCAACCACGTCAGCCGGATCATTTCTTTGTTTTACCCGAAAGACTTACAGCCGCCCTGCTGACCACCGTAGCCACCTCCGTAACCACCCTGGCCACCTTGCTGACCACCGTAACCACCACCTCCCTGGCCACCGTAACCACCTCCACCACCTTGGTATCCACCACCCTGGCCACCGTAGCCACCACCTCCACCACCCTGGTATCCACCACCCTGTCCACCGTCTACAATCAGCCGTCGAGCACTCCCTTGAGCTATTGACTTACAACCACCCTGGCCACCACCGTAACCACCACCACCTCCGTAGCCACCGCCACCACCTCCGTAACCGGAGTTGTAGCCGGATCCACCGTAACCACCACCGGCGGGCTTAGTGTTGGCCATGTTGACCTTGAGGTCAGAAATGATATTGTTTACCGCAGAACAGAGGCAAGCTCACTCGGACACGTCGACCATCGAGCTCCTGCTCGTTCATCTGCTGGATGGCGGCATCAGCCTCGGGCTGTTGACCGTAGGTCTAGACAATGTCAGGCGGGATCACACTGGAGGAACAAGGGTACACACGACGAAACCGAAACCCCTGGATCGGCCGGTCTCTTTATCTTTCATGACAATACACTGATCCGTGAGCAATGTATCAGTACGGCAGGAAAGAGAGACGCACGTCAACGATCTGACCGAACTGGGAGAAAGCCTGTTGATTGAAACGTGCCGAGCCAGATATCAAGACGAAGCGAATCACGGTAGTAGGTAGCGCATTTCAAGTATCCAGACAACGAGATAGAACGGAGGAGACGGTAACGAGACGACAGCGAGACGGCAGAACGAATAGAATGTATATTTGCGAGCGAGATTGATTCCAGAGAAAAGATATGATGAGCACAGATACACAAACGCAGAACGGAAAACAAGCGAACCTGGTGTAGGATTTCATCGTTGGTGTTCCACGATAGATTGCCTATGAAAAACACGTCAGGATACACGGATCACAAAAAAAGACAGACAGAGTAGATAGCCAGCACCGGACCGAAAAGAGCAAGCCAACAATTCAACCGACCATCACCGATTGCGGATCACCGAATAAACCATGATCCCGATCCCAATTTCCCTATTATAATTGCATGCTCTTTCGGTCCGATCTCTTTGCTTCCTACTTGATATGTGTTGAATAAGATTGTTGACATACCGACGTAAACTTTTGCGGACATTGTTAATATATCTAT
>JALPCC010000076.1:0-72440 GCA_026538405.1 Cryptococcus sp. GC_Crypt_2 | reverse complement strand
TACGGGTACAAGGCGCCCGTCTAGACATGGGAGAGGGTAACAAAAGGAGTAGATGAAGATTATTATTTGTAAGATTTCGCATGAAGTTGTTGTCTATCACCATCCTTGGTCGTAGACGTTATGTGCGCTAAGAGTGCACGATCGAGAGCTGCACAGGTCGTCGGGTTGGGGTTCTGTACGCGCCTCGACAGCAGCGGATTCAGGAGCCAAATCGTACCGAAATTCCATCCGACCGAAGAATACCAATACAGTGCTTCGGGGTCTACTACCTGACCGCGAGGGCTGGAAGGTCGCCTGAGTCATGAGATTCACGAACTCCCAGTGCCGTTTATCACGTTGCAGTATGAGGGGACGTATACCTTCACTGCACATCACCCTCCTCGAAGTTCTCCACCCAGTGTGTAAATTGAGCGCAGTAAAGCACTTGCCCGAGAAAAAGTCATTGCTACTTGATTTCTCCTCCGGCGACATGTACGCCCCATCAAGGTTCTCATCGGGACGAGCGAGAACTTTCCGTGGGACAGAAAACCGGCGTCATTCATGAAGCCGTGATGAGGTAAAAGACTGAGTGTGTCAATATAATCAGGGTATAAGCAAGTACTTATTGGTGTCCAGCTAGCCTCGATCCCGTTGTTCAAGCGGACTACTACTTCACATCAAAATTCATCGGTGTAGCTCGCTCCGGATCTGCGTCCGAATAATTTCAGCAAAATGAGGTATCACGTGAACACGCCCACTTGCCCCACCTGGACATCATTTTGACCGTTACCTCGGCAGAATCGCCATCCCTTTCCTCCTTTGCACTTTGCCAAGCAGACATCCCGGAGATCTGCCTTTGTACTTTTCATACATGTATTTCGGAGTCCGGTACTTCCGCCCTCCCTTTCCACCGACCACCGAGATCAACACCGAGAAAGCTAGGGCAGTACTTGAGCTGAAGGGTGGTCGCACATGTACAGTATCATTTGCCCCCACTTTTTGTTCTGACTAGTAAATCTTGTACCATTTTAGCGATATTACGACCGTCGTCATCAATTCAATTACGATGTCCAAGGCCGGCTCCGGCACTCAGTCCGAAAAGAAGTCTGTAGTTCAACTTACAAGATCGAAATCCTCAATCAGCACAACGACAATGTTGATGTTTTCGGCAGGAGTAGCTTCGGTGATACTAGCTTACCTATCATTTGGACCTGTCAGTCCTACCGCCGGACAGGATGCTAGTCCCGAGATGGATTCGAGGGGATGTCCTATATATACAGAATACTCAATGGTACCTCATGGAGATAGATCGTCAGGTCCCCTCGGACTACCGTTCATGAGGCCAGAGGAGAGGTGTCGGACTTTCAACTCTTCCGCTGTCGAGGTGAGTCTCTCTCGATGTCTATCTGCTGAAGATTTGGGTTCAATGGGTTGATGAAATAGAAAGTTATCCAGGATATGAAAGATCGATTGAAGGATCCAGACCTTGCTCGATTGTTTGAAAATACCTTCCCGTCGACTTTGGACACTACTGTTAGCTATTTCAACCCAGATGAGAATGTCGCATTTATCATCACTGGTGTGAGTCCCCTCCTGGCCCTTTCGAGCACCAGCTAATAACTTAGGACATCACGTAAGTGCAACGACCAGAGGCCGGACTGACGCCAGCGCTCAATGGCTTCGAGATACTGGAAATCAGTTTGCTCATCTGTATCGTTTATTGCCTCACGACGAGAATCTGAAGGCGCTTGTCAAGGCGGTCATCAACACCGAAGCGAGGTACATTGCAGAGTACCCTTACTGCGGTGAGTCTAATTCTGAGCTTCTCGAACGGAGCTAAAGAGACAGGCGCATTCCAACCACCTCCCGAGTCCGGCCTGGCCCCTACCCACAATGAGTATGCCGATAATGTCAGAGTCAATCCGTACGTACCACCTGGGTGGCTTGGGTCAAGCTGATGAGTCAGACCCGTCGACAACCAGACAGTCTTTGAATGCAAGGTCAGTATCGCGTTTACTCTAAACGATGGACGAGGCTGATGAATAGTACGAGCTTGACTCATTGTGTGGTTTCCTCAAAATCACTCGATCATACTACTCCAACACGAAAGATTCATCATTCATCAATCAAAACTGGCTAGATGCAGTCGACCAAATCATGCAAGTTATCGAAGATCAATCCAAGCCTTCTTTCGACGACGATTTCAACTTTTTCTCTGCTTATAATTGGACTGGTCTTGCTGGAGCTCTTAGTGGTCCGGTCACGAATGGCGGTAATAACGCTCCCAAAGCTTATACTGGATTGGTAGCTACTCATCATCGACCTAGTGATGATCTTTCTTTACTACGTAAGTCTATGTGCCGGAGGTGGTAGCTGATGTTTAGCATACTTGACACCGGCGAATGCGATGTTGGCTGTGGAATTGGATCATATTGCCGAGATACTTGATGAATTGAATGTCCATCAGAATATCTCGAGCAAATCGAGAGAGTATTCAAAGACAATCAGGCAAGCGGTTTGGGATCACACAATCACTTCCAAGGGTATTTTCGCGTATGAAACGGATGGATTTGGTGGACAAATCATCATGGATGATGGAAACGTTCCCGTATGAACATCTCGTTCAACTCCTCGCTCGAGAAGACCTACTGACCATCAGTCACTCTTGTCATTGCCCTACCTAGGTTTCTTGGATCGTGACGAAAAGACATACCTCAAGACCAAAGCCGCCATGCTTTCAGCTGGAAACCCATATTTCGCAGCAGGACCAGGATTCTCAGGAGCAGGGTATGCCCTTCCCCAACCCTTCTTGCTTGCTTGAACTAACAATCAGTGGCCCACACGTAAACTTAACATACCCCTGGCCAATGTCTCAAGTTTCGGCCATTTACGGTGCTTCGTCCGCTCAAGAAATCGAAGAAAGGTTGTACATGATTGTTAACAATACCGCTGGTTTGGGTTTAATTCACGAGAGTATCAATTATAGGAACAGCAGTGATTACACCAGACCTTGGTTCGCTTGGGCAAATAGTTATTTTGCCGAGATGGTTTTGGATCTGGGAGAGAGGATGCCTGGATTAATCTTCAAGGATGATACCCCTTATTATGCCGGTCAATAGGTCTGTGCGGGAGTCAGTAGTAATGGGATAAGGGATACTTAAGGCGTAAAAGAAGCTTCAATGCATTCAGCGATATCTACAAATAACAAAAAGGATTCTTGTTTCTATTGACTTTTGACAACGTTTTCGACCTTGACGGTCGATTTTGAGTTTGGTGTAGTTGATACAACTGTAATTTACCGTTACACTGACAGGACATTTGTGACAATTATGCGTTGAGCATCTCGTATTTCTCTCCAGGCGATAATCGAGGTTTCTCAGTAACCCATGGTAGATCGGCCTCCGCTAGATAGCAGAGCCTCCTTGGTCCCAGCCTCCTCGACGGCTACACTGCCATTGATCAGAACATGAGGAGGGGGTAAACCTTGCTCATATGCCTCCCTCTGCTCTGCAATGACATGGGAAGATGCCGCGCCAAGTGGCGAGACGGGCAGGAAATCGGTTTCTCCACCAGGTTTGGCAGAAACTAGAGGAAGCGCCGAATGAGAGTAGATGATATCTCCTGCCCTGATCTCGGGAAGATCGATCGAGGCTGTCAAATGAGGTAGATCCGAGACCGGCTCCTGAGAGTATCGTGGCGAGGCGATAGACCAGTTTGAAGGATCGAGATATCCTTCCTTGTTGTAAAATGAGATTCGGGATTGCTGGGGTTTGAAGAATGAGCGCAAGGCGGCGTATCGGGCAGCATGGATTGATGGAGTGACTCGATAAGCACCTGGTCGAGAAGGGGACAGGGCGATTTGAGCAGAGAGGGATTGATCGGACTGTCTGATCAGCAAAAGGTATTTCAAGTTTGTGGGAAACTTACAGTCCATGGCTTGTCGAATCTAACAGTCTGCGATCGAGAGTTGGCGAGACCTATTAGAGTATCGGCCTTGATGAATTTGGCTTCCTTTCCAGTCAAAGCCGACATGATTTGAGAATTTGCCGAGACGACGCTTGGATGGGCACGAAGGGCGAGTAGGTATTGATGCCAGTATGCTGCATGCCCTCCTCTGGACTGAACGAATGATCTGACCTCTTCTCCGGCAGCTTGAGCGTCTGCATCAAGGACGACATCTCGTACTAGCACGATTCCGATCTGCTTGAGGTCTTTGACGGTAGATTTGGTGGCGAGGTGTTGAGCTAGCTGGTGAAAAGGAATCTCGGCGACTCGGGTCTGTTCATTAGCCTAGATTCAATCCAATTCATATCTAACACCTACCCCTGAATCCTGAGCAGACTGTAGACCTTCCAGAGTCTCCAACCATAGCTTATTGATAGTCTCCTCTTTTAGTCCAGATGCCCAAGCGAGATACTTCTCCTCCACTTCCTTCTTCTGAGCGGATCGGTCAACTAGGGCGTATCGCAACTTCGATCGGACCTTCTTCTCCTCGTCACCAAGCGACTCATGAGCATAAGGAGGTCGTAGTGATGGACTTGGTTCCTGTGGGATAGCCTGTGAATGAGAGTATGGCGGTACGAGTGTTGAGGCAGCAGGAGTGGCTGAGGTGAGGGTAGTGATGAGCCGGGAACGTGGGATCGATGATCGGATCGACATGCTGGGCGATCTGTTTCGGGGCTGATTCTACTATAGACTATTTCCTCGTCGATACAAGTAGGAATACAGAGCTGCACAAGGAATCAGCAACGCTCTATCGAAACAATGTCCAGGAAGCCAAGAATCATCAAGCGGAGTTCAAGCTTCTCATTACCTTACCAAAACTCATGTTCTCGGCGGAATATCGGAACACTCACGTAGATACTTCCGACCAATAGTAAATGGTCCACCTATCTCAGAATTGGTTTTAACGAGATAGATGAATGTGGGTCGTAAAGAGGTGGGAACAAGATGCAGAGTGTCATATACAGTACTCGTACATATGAGGCATGAGCCCGACTGGTCCCCGAGGGATCGTTCGGCGTGATTTGCGAGCATTCCAAGGAAAGTCAGATAATTCGCCGAGCACGCCATTTACCGGCGTCCAGAATGACTCCGGATAAACACCTATGAGGGACGAAGACGCCGATGGCCGTAACATAGCCGTTCTCAAGGGAGGAGCAGGTTGTGGTCTAAGTTGTTGAGGAGCTCACCTTGCGACACATCGCACTCTAAGAATGTGACCAGCGTCGAATTGCAGGCGCGTCGCTGGAGACTTGTCACCACATCCGTTTGATTCACTCCTCCCTCTTTCTTGCTATATAAGCATTGTCCATCGCGTCACCGGCGTCAACGAAAATCGAATACGTTCCACGGAACAGAGCTATGCAAGCATGATCAATAGTCATCAAGAATGTCATCAAAATCTATAATAGTTACGGAACATGGAAATTTTCGGTTCTTGATCTTTACCAAGATGGGGCGTTGAGGATGAAACCAGTCAAGCAGCCGGACAAGACACCCGCAAGTGGGATAGTGGCGATCCAACTAGAAAAGAGTTAGCGGGGACCTTCGTAAGACAGAGGAGAAGAATGACTTACCCAGCGAAAATCTTAGCGATATGCAACCAGTTGACGGCTTTGAAACCACCGGACATGACACCAACACCGGCAGTGGCGCCGACGATACACATGGTGGTAGATACGGGAATACCGAACTGAGAGGCGAGAATGACGGTAATGGAAGCTCCGAATTCCATAGAGAAACCTCGAGATGGAGAGTGGAGAGTGATTTTGTTACCGAGAGAAATCATCATGTTGTATCCGTAAGTAGCGAGACCAATGACAATCATTGCACCTCCGAAGGCCAACATCCAGACGGGAGTTGCGGTGGAAGAATTGGTAGTAAGTCCTGTCTTCCAAATGTAGTAGATGGCAGCGAATGGACCGATAGCATTGGCGACATCGTTCGAACCATGTGCGAAAGACTGGGTGCACGAAGTCATGACCTGGAGGAACGAGTAGAGATGTTCCGTATCGTTAGGATACTGCTTGGTGTGTTGGAGCATCTCGGTTCTTCGATCGGCTTCCTTGCCTGTGCCGAGTTGTCGAGCGTGAACATCGACGTTGGCCCCGTAGAAGAGAACGTGTGGGACCTTGTATCGGAAGATGATCCAGAGATTTCGGGGGAGAATCCAAGGACCTTCAATCTTGTCCTTTCGGTCCTTCTCAACATCGGCAAGAGCGGCTTCTGGGATTCCGATCTGCTCAGCATTGAGGGGTTGAGCGTGGAGGTCGAGGTTGGGGTCTGATCCCTTGGATTCAATATCGCCACCGTTGACTGCGTCGGATCGCTTCTCGGGCTTGGTGACTGATGTTTCGGTAGGCTCGCCTCGGCCTGTGACACGGTAATCAGGTACATTGTCAATGTGATCGACAGCATCGGCAGGAGCTTGTCGGGACCAGAGCATAGGACCAAGGAAGAAGTGGTACCATCGGAGAGTGTAATCCTTTCTGATGACCTTGCAATAGACATAAGGGAGCCAGAAGAGAACCGAGAGGATGGCAACACCGAGACCAGTCAAGACGATGGCCAAGGCGACAGTAACTTCCGAAAGCTTGTCGAGGTTGAGACTGGGAGCACCCTTGTATACTATTCATGAGCTAGATCCTATGGACACCGGACATAAGATGACTGACCAATTGACATGGTCAAGACGGCTCCAACTGTGAAGAAGTAAAGAGGGGCGACAATCATAGCGGCCTTGGTTGAGTTTTCTCGCTCCAAGACAGCGTATTTGGTAAAGAGGAAGACGATACTAGCGAAACCGGCAGAGAGACAAGGAGCAATGATGATACCACCGAAAATGGCTGCAATACCCTTAGAGTTGTTCCATCCCCACTGAACAGCATCGGCACCGCCAACAGCGACACCAGCACCGGCTAGAGCCGACACGATCGAGTAGGTGGTGGAGACGGGAAGCGACAATCGAGTAGCGACCATGAGCCAGGAGGCTGAAACAATGAGAGCACAAGTGAAGGCGAGCAACTGAACACCGGGGTTGCCTTGGAAGATCGAAGCCGAGATGATGCCATTTTTGATAGTTCCGGATACTCGGGCCCCGACGAGGACTGCTCCGAGGAATTCGCACACTGCTGCAGCCATGATAGCTTGCTTCATGGTAAGAGCTCGTGACGAGACCGCGGGTGCGAAAGAGTTGGCGACACTGACAGTCAGCTTGGTCCTTCACTAACTGGAATATACTTACTCGTTGGCACCGATGTTGTAGGCATCGAGGGCACAGAAGATGACACCGAAAGCGAACAAGTAGTCCCACTGGTGAAGGGTTCCGACTGCTTCAGCCATTTTTGTGTTGAGGTAAAGACTAGGTGAGGTGAAGTGAGTTGATGAAGGAAGCAACTTTGACCCAACTGGCCTATATATGCATCGTGCCGCTCCATCCAACTTTCTCCACACCGGTCAGGCTAGATTGGTCGAAATCCATGAACGTGTCTGAAAGTCAGGTGGAATAGGAAAGTCGCCAAGCCGCCAAGATCAAGTATCTCAGGGGATCCAAGACCTTTCCGGCAAAAGAAGCGATTTCCATCCTTCCTTCAGGACCCAGCTTGAAAGGGAGCCGCGCCGGTAGTCTCGCCAGCCAAGTCATTGTGTATGAACGTTCCTATTGTGGAGGCGTCAAGTGAGAGCTGTTTGGTATCCTGCAAACGACATCTTTCGAGAGCCAAGAGGATCGACAGGGTGTCATGACAAAATTTGGGGGTTCGATAACTTGCTGCCAGCATGTGCGTGTGGCACTCTAGATTCAGATTCAAAGGAGGTTCTTGATCTGGTTGTATGCATCTGAGGGTCAATCAAGCATAGGTGATGATGGAGATGGTGGTGTGGCTACAGGTGATCGGAACGAATGTCATCATGGAACATTGGATCAAGGTACCCGACAACAGGCTTGATTCACATTCTGTGACCAGAACTCTGCTTTCGCGGCCGCGCCCGCCTTTGTATCTATTTCAAGCACGTTCGTGAGTGAATAATGAGACGCCGAACAAATTCCGACAACCTTATTTACCGTACCTGTGGAGCCTTGTTTTCGCCGGGACGCACCGTACATACACAAGTCATGAAATTGATCCGGAGGTACGTTCGTTCCGAGCCACAGGAACGTGCGGTTTGATGCCAAGTCGAAACTCTTGAGTATAGATCTCTCGATATTTGTATGTTGTACTCAAGCTTGGCTACCAACGTGCACTATGGTCGCGCGACCAAGTCTGCTCATCACATGAAGCCCTTTCGCAAGTGGATCGTGCAGCCGCAAAGCGGAAGTGGAACGCAGTCTCCCTGCCTTGACCTAGATCACGTCTGACCATTCGCAGAAAACATGGCGGAAGAGTACTCCGAGTGTCAGGTATTCCAGCGAGAATCAGGTATGACAAAAAGCATTGGACATATTTTCATTCTTGTATTCATATCGTTCCCTCCAAGCCCACCAATGCAAAACATCTAGCAAGCAAATGGTCGACTGTATGTACCCTTACTGTATCCCGCTCTGATGCCCTCAATGGCACTGTACAAACCAAGTGGCGTGATGGCCAGAGACAAGCAGATCTGAAAGGTCAGAATCGTACGAAGAGACAGACAGAAAGGACTCACCACCAGGATCGAGATACCACCGAAGAACCATTTCTTTCGGCTATCCATCTTCCTCACATTCGCATCTCTAGCATAGCCTCGCATCACGGGGCTTTGGTCCCAGAACCAGATAATACCAGCAGATCCATATGTCAACCAAACCGAGAACAGACTCGAGACAATCGTGAGGAGTTGATTGAAGAATGGGATTAATTGAGAGACCAGGAAGGCGACGAACCAGACCAGGGAGACGATCCCGATCCAGACGAATCGAGCTTTCCAGCCATTTGAGGTGAGAAGGGCAGAGTCACGAAGAGTGTGTACGTAGAGGTATTTAGCACCGATGTTGGCAGCTAAGATACCGGATATGATGATTGTGACAAGGGCAAACGCGTAGGCAACAATGGTGAGGGTGTGAGAGAGCATGGTGAATGCTGGCGATGTGACGTATTGACCTCCGAAAACGTAGACGAGTGTGCCCTAAGTGGTAAATATCTTTTATTCAGCGGTGGGAGATCGACTTACGACTAGTATATACATCAATGTACCGAGACCTTGATTCATGAGGAAAGATTTCTTGAAGTCATTTGGCCTCTTCATCTGGAACATAGTCAGCCAGTGTAGTATCGAGAATCCGGCAGGCGTACCTCGGAACAGAAAGTAAAGACTGCCATGTTTCCTCCGTATGCAAAGACAATGTTTGTCAAAGCTCCAATGATATCCTTCAAATTCGGGTTTTGGGGCCAAGCATGCCAATGGATAGCTTGACCATTCTTGACCAAGATCGATGGGTCTTGAACACCGGTACCCACGATGGTGATGAAAGAGGCGGTCAAGATACACAACAGGGATACGAAAGCCCACATGGATAGTTTACCCCATTCTCGAGAGTAGGAGATCTGATCAATCAGCATTTTGATCAGGGAAACGTGTAGAGACTGACCAAAATACTGAAAACAGCGACGATGAGACCCCACCATACACCGCAGATTGAGTTGGACGATAGGGATCGAAGAGCCTCTTCTCCAGCCAATACGTGAGATCCTGCTAGACCCATTGCCTTGTTTGTCAGCCTTGATCATCAAGAGTGTGAAAAGCTTACCTTCAAGACTAAACCCCATCCAAACCACCGCCTACCCCATTTACCAAACATGAGCTCTCCGGCGTCACCGATATTCATAACTCCCATGTATTTGACCTTGAAGTCCACCATGATCCAGGCGGTGATGTAGGCGAGTGTACCGAGGATGACGGTAGCGATCATACCTCCGGCGATACCGAGTCGCAGGTAGACGGATGGGAAAGATAGCAAACCGAGTGCGATGTTCTTTTGATTAGCGGTTGCCCTTGTTTGAAGACAGTTTCTTACCTCGGCGGTGGAGACGAGACCAGCTTGGAACCAGCCCATGGTCCTGAAGTCCAGATAATCTTCGCCTGCATCCTCTCTCTGTGCGCTGAACGCATCAACGGCGTACTTGGTACTATGATGCTTTTCGGTCGGAGCTACCTCGACATCGTCTTGCACCATGTTGGTAGTGGGACTGGCGGATTTCTCGTTCTGCCCAACCTTCGAGTCGTTGGGGGAAATCATCTCGGGTGCTGGGTGGATCTCATCCTGAGTCATTGGCAAGTGGTGGTTCGAGCCCGACATCCTATTGAAACTGGAATTAGGTTGTAACGTACAAGAAAGAGAGTCGATTAGTAATGTCTTTATAACAAGTCAGATGAGTTTCCAGTCTTTTCTCTATACCCCCGCAAGCGCTCCACATAGCATACATCCACTCGGACATACGGATTCGAAAAAATCTTCCCAGTGTCAGGGCTTAGTATCGAAAATGGGAAAATAGCACTTCAAAGGTCTTGGTAGCCCGGGACTCGGATTCGTATCCGACTATTGACTTCGCTTAAAAGCATCCATTTTTGCTTTCGGATCTCGGCCGTTCAGGTGTCGGACCTGATGTCACAAGCTTCGTGTCAACATCAGCCCGAATGACGCTTGATCATTGGCCTTTCCGTTGGCGGTATGGCCAATGTGGGGTAGGCGGAATGGGAAATCAAGCAGGCGACAGAGTGAAAGTTTTCGAATCTGACAACCTGGGGGTCCGAAGATTTCGAATGTGCCTGAACTGGTCAGCCCGGGGGTCTCCGTAGCGCTTTGCGTTTCGGCTTTGGGCCGACGAGACTTATGGGCGTACGCGCGTATGCATGCACGAGGAAGTCGAGCTCTGCTGCTTTTGACCAGAAGAAACCATGCACCTTGGGCTGATTATTCGACTCCGAGACGATACTGTAGAGACCAGAAGACCATATCCTCGTCTAAATCGGAAATTAAATGTGATGTGCCTGGCAGGACACGTTGGACAGGTGACACAGAACACAGCTTCCCATATTTCCTTCAAACTCTGCAAGCAAAGCTGCATGCTCACGGTGAGCAGATGCTAGCCATACGGCGGTATCTCACTGCCAGACAGTCTCGCAATGCACGAGGTGTTTACGATGCGTTGCCACTGTCCGACCTCGGATCCGGTCAAACAAGCTTGTCACCAACAAGCCCACACTGGCAAAATCAAACCTCGTTGACGCTTCGACGAGCGATGGTCACGGTCTTTTCGGCCATCATTGCATTTACAGGCTTCGTCCTTATATTCTCGCTGCTCATTGATGACGTCGATATCGACTTACCGGCAATTAGTCCAGCAGAATATCCAGTACGGATCGAAGGGAATGGAGGCTTTTATCGTGATGCGTACCCTATAAGGAGTATGCTCAAGTACTGGGAGATAGCTGAGAGGGAGGTCAAGGCGAGAGGCCTGGATACGTGTAATGGTCAACTAGGCAGAGAGCTTATTGACGCCCATATCCGCACAATCGTCGACTATTGTCATCCACCTGTGAGTGAAGCTGGAATAACTGGCTTGACTTGCTGATTATAGAATGAGAAAGTTGAATACACATCATCAGTAATATGTACCGCTCCCCATCACGACGACTTCTCCCGCTGGTGGCCTCATCCCATCGCACCATGCATCTCGACGAACCTTCGTCCTGTTCCGGACACGTACACTACCTACCGCGCCCAATCTTGCGACATGACCGAAGCAGGACACCAGCTAAAGTCAGAGATGTTGGATAGAGTTCAGAAAGCGCAGAAATTCGTAGGAACTGATATAGAGGATGGAGGGGCTGGCAGATGCGACGGTCTGCTCAACCGGACGATACTGGAGATACCCAGGCAGGATCAATGGAACCCGTAAGTCATACCTTTTTCCAGCGGAACCACGCTGACGAGCTAGGTTTCATGTTGCAGAAGATCTCATCACCACGATGATGTCTGTCCTGATTGCCGCTCGTTTGAAGCCAGCATTGGTAGACTCGAGGGTTCAGCTCGTTTTTGCCGATCAATTCGGGATGGACGGAAATCACTTCACCCCGCTATGGGACAGAATTGGAGCTTGGGCTCCAAGGCGGTTAGTACTGGATCCCTGGCGAGATGGAGAATGCTGTGCGTCA
Source organism: Cryptococcus sp. GC_Crypt_2 (assembly GCA_026538405.1). Classification (NCBI taxonomy): domain Eukaryota; kingdom Fungi; phylum Basidiomycota; class Tremellomycetes; order Tremellales; family Cryptococcaceae; genus Cryptococcus; species Cryptococcus sp. GC_Crypt_2. Next base: position 60,326 of record JALPCC010000076.1, on the reverse strand, counting down.
TGTTCGCCACCGCCGCTAGGCTGACCGCTGACCTAGTAGTGGGCAATGCCATACATAGTGTCAACGCTGGAGCGTCAGTCCTCTCTGCCATGGGTGTCAAGCTTCAGTAAGCTCGGCTGTAAGTTCTGATAGACCCGTACCAATGATCAGCTACAAATGTGCTTCGACTATCACTTGGGGCGCATCCCATTACTATCGTCATCTTGTCGGACTATCACCTCGAGACCCGACTTCAACCTATAAACCACCAATAAACGTCCTTTGGCTAAGTCGGGCCAAGTACGACGCCTGGTCTCAAGCTCATGACGAATGGACTAAATGGAAAGAATGGCGTCATGTGGATAACGAAGTCCAGCTTCTGGACCGGTTCCGATCCGGCTTGGACGAACTAAGTAAGGACAAGGGATTCATTTTCCAAGACGGTCAAGACGGATTGTCTGAATGGCACCTCGGCTCAGCCTCCAACGGATCTCGGATCATCCGATTCCATACCATCGATCCTTCAGTACACGCTATAGAGAACCAGCTTTACCTCGTAGGACATTCGACCGTACTCGTGTCGCCGCACTCGGGCGCTCTCGGATTAAGCTTGTTCCTACCGCCTGGGTATGGACATGTCATCGAGCTCCAAGTCCCAACCACTATTGGGTGGCATCACTACGATATCATGGCTACCGAGATGGGCATGAAGTATGATATGATCCCAGTACGTCGAACGGTCGATATCGAAAGGGTTTGGGCAAAGGTCAAAGAGGCGGTCGAGCAGGCGATATAATCCTTTCATCGGAAACACGAGTACCAAAGACACAATACATCGATTGTAGACAAGGGGTGTACGCTCGTTCAATGCAAAGCATACCTACCCAAGCGAATCTGGTCTCGGTACATCGAGGCGTAGAATCTGGATCGTTTATGCTCCGACTTGGCGATGTCTCTCTTCAGGCCATCCTGTGTGTCCGTCACAGTGAGGTATGAAGTGACTACGAAGACCTGACCGTTTCATTGATGAGACTCACTGCAGATAATCAACCAGCAGATGTGACAATTGCCATGCCGAGACGCGATCGGGCTCGGATGAGTCCCGAATATCGCCCATCGCAAGACCGGCATGTTGACCAGCTGACAGTATGAGCCAGTGGCGGATAGCCGATGAATGCATTGGATACATGTGCAAGCTGGTATAGTCCGTGATACAATGTGGACAACAATAGTCCAGGATTTCTATGATTTCCCAAATCCCATCATGGCCAGGCCTTCATTTGACCGCTGACCTGTTCACCGATGGTACCAACCGTACCATCTTGCCGGCGCCTGAGCGTCCGCCCACCCCTTACCCCAGTCATCTCTCCCTCATCTAAAGCTACACGTCCATTGACGAGGACGAATCTTATCCCCTCTGCTCGTAATTTGGGCTCATTGAATGTTGCTCGATCTCGGATTTTGCAAGGGTCGAAAAGCACCAGATCGGCTGCTGAGCCAACTGCTACCAAGCCTCGATGTGGGTATATACCTAATCTCTTGGCTGGTCTAGAGGTCAAGTGAGAGACCATTTCCTCGAGAGGAACAAGGTTCATGTCCCTAGCGTAATGTCCCAGGAATCGGGGGAATGTACCATATGCCTGTTTATCAGCCAAGCTGATCATGATGAAGGCGACATACTCTTGGATGAGTGCTTTTGCCATGTAGGATGGCATCACTACCTCCCATATGGGTGTGATGTTTCATGATAGTCTGCACATTCTCTTCATTCCCGATATGCATCAAGCAACTTGTCGCTAAGCGGTCTTTGACGATGATTTCGAAAAACAGCTCAATAGGCGTAACACAACGTGAACGAGCGACCTCAGCGATTCGACGGCCTGCCAGACCAGCAAGGGAAGGATCGTTAGTCTCGCCAATCTATCTGTAAGCCCAATTCCGAGACGGCTACTACTCTCTCACCTGGATCTCCTCCCAGTTTGTAGGGATGCCATGTCCACCATCGCAACCCGTCACCTCGATCGCGTATCTGATCTTTTCGCGTATAGATGGGTCATCGAGCCGCTCGAGCGTATCGGCGGGACCTCCCGCACTTGCCCATGAAGGTAGAAGGGAGGCAAGTGTGGTGCACCCTGGCAAGTAGGGATATGTATCTAGGGTGATGTCACAACCATCTGACCTGGCGTTGTCGATCATCGATAAGAGTGCCGGCGCTTTTCCCTTGTTCTCGGAGAAGTTCATCGTAGCATGTGTCAAATCTGGTCGTCAGTACTAGGCCAATAGCATGGGGACGACTTACGGATTGGGCAACTTGTCACGCGACCGACTTGAAGCATTTCATCGTAGTTTTCCAGTGCATTTACCCCATACCCACGATGATGAGGGGCGTAGTACGATCCTGGGAACTCATGTCCCAATATCCGACATAGCACAGCAAGTTCAGAGGTTGCAGCGTACATTCCAGGTGTATATGTCAGGCCACTAGTGGGTCAGCTTGGACGAGGAGGAATATGTAAGGTCGAACCTGGACATCCCGACAGCACCTTCCGATATGGCTTGGCGTAGTAAGCGGGCTTGAACCTCGATTTCTTCTGGTGTCGCTGGAGTGTCATATGGTCCGCATGCTAATAAACGTAGATTCCCCTATGTGGTGAGCGATGCTCAAGACGAGATGTTACACTTTACCTGAGGCACGAGCATAGCTACATTTGTAGCGGTCCTATTCCGTTCCAGGCAATCCAAGTATTCTCCAACAGTACTCCACTCAAACATGCCAATCCCAGCTAACGTTGTTGAGCATTCGTCATCCGTTGGATTTCCATTCCATCCCGCAATCTGCTCTCGGATTGCTTGCATCTGCTTGCGGTTATCAACGGGAGCATACGAGATCCCATCTTGTCCAACAACTTCCGTCTACAGGTTAGGCATTCCCTTTCATAGAGGGATAAACATACGGTACATCCTTGAGTGATTTTGGCTTCATGATCAGGATTTGTCAAGAGGTAGAGATCGGAGTGAGCGTGCATATCGATGAATCCAGGTGTAAGCCAATATCCCTTGGCATCTATCACCCTGACATCCCGTCCGTCATCTTCATATGCCGAGCAGCTGGCTCCCGGTGTATCGATACGTGCGATGATACCATCGGAAACAAGTACATCTGCGGTGTAGGATGGTGTGTCGTCTCCTGGAATGACTGTCGCTGCCACGAACAGTATGTCCGAGGAAGTATGTGACGAGGGAGGGGTAAGTGGGGGAGTATCGAGGTATGTCATATTCGAATGACTTTATGAGGGAGATATACACAATGCGAGGTGAAAGAGCAAAGACCGTGTCGAGAGCCTATACACAGTTGTCCTTGGGAATAAAGGTAGTCGCAAGACCTGAAAACAAGATGTAGGGTATACCCAAATCTTCGCTTCGGAGATCGATGATTTGGGACCTTAAGTTTAGAAGGCGTATGTGTGAAAGCTTCGAATTGATAATCTTATCGAGAATAGGGATTCTTCTCGTATATCTTCGTGTCCGCGTCCGTGTCTTGGTTCGATTCTCTATTCTGAGAGACTTTCTGATGTATGGTATGTATGTACAGATGAGTGGGGAGAGAAAGACATCTCGTCTCACGTCAACTTGAATTAAGCAGAAACGTCTCCCCCACTCGGTGTAGAGTAGAGTCCACTCCCCATTCCTAACGGCCGCTGTCCTATCTTTGGTTTCTCTCCGGATAATTGAAAACCTGATTAACCTCCGTTTGATGCCGACGCCTAGACAAGGGGGACTTGTCTAACAAGCGAATAACCCCCACTCTTATCCCCACTTGATGCACAGACTCGTAGAAAATCTCCGAAAAGGGTGAGAAAAGGTCAAAATCGCAGGCACCCGCTCTAGCGGCGGCACTTTGCAGGGATGGGTCAACTCGGACGAGAGGGTCTAGGTGAAATGAGAACATGACAAGCATGACCTTGTGAAGAGCTATACATCATCAGGTGCGATGAGAACGGAATTCGAAGTCTTCTGTTCGCTGGGCACTCAAAGTTTCGCAGTCAGATCAAGATTGCACACACACACTGTCAAAGGCACGGACGAATTGTACCGAGGTGATCGGAGTACTGCGAACCAGGATGGGGGAATCGAGTCATACCTTGATGGAGACACGCGATTCTGTTGGTCTCATCTGGCACCACCTTACTACCTCGATACCGATACGTCGAGGAGGCTGCAATGAGCACCTTTGTCACCGGCACACAATCTCTTATCAGTCTGGTATGAAAGCCAATTCCCAAAAGATCGTATATCATCTGCCTCTGTCCATATGGTCAGAGGGGGACTAGATCACCTGGACGACGCGTCAGAGTTCGCCAATGAGGCCATTGCACCGCGATTGTGTGCTTCACATACCGATCGATACATCTGTCTGTTACATCACGCCCGTTTACAGGATTCTAGCCTATTCATAGCTATCGATGCTGGAGCCAGCAACCCGAAAAAAATTGTCTAGAGAAATTAGGCTCACAGTTACTGATCGGCTCGAGACGACTCGACACTGAATGTGCTGACTCGAGCAGATTGTGAACGAACGCAACAACGGCTTCATGTATCATACCACCGACCAAATTCATCCAGCGCCTTCTTGAGAGATGCTCCCATATCGTAATGTTACTGATATCACGCTTGCCTTTCCTCGTTACTCAGCCACCTTGCATCCTGTGCACCTGTCTGGGCTCGCCGGCGAGGATCATCAGTCCCTACAAAGGGCTCAATTCGGGACGCAGGACTCAATTCACGAATCTTGGGATCATACACGCTGTATCTTTCTGCATATAGACGCCCAGTCGCGAGGTGACCAACTTTTTACCTGGTAATAATGGTAGGGCTACGCCTAATTGTTACGAGAGGTCAACGCCAACATCACGGCTAAGTTGTAGTGGCTTTGAACCGCAGTACCGATAGAAGCGGCAAGCCATTGTAGTCTGCATAAGCCACTTGACGCCTTGCCGTCTCTTGACAAAGTGAGCATCTGTCACCCATTCTTTTTTTGTGACAAGCCATTAAAGACAGGGGAGCTTCGGATCTGCGTGTCCAGCATGTCCAGTGTAATATCCAGGGAGAATAAAGAGACGCGTAGAGGCGCAATTAACATTGATTACCACTTTGGGTATGTTTATTCGCTCGGTCATTATAGGCTAAACCACGTGTGGACGTCTTTGGTGGGGTGGAGTGTGTATAGACTGGCTGACGATGCTACATAATGCTGGAGGAAGGTAACACAGAAGGAGCAGCATGGATGAGAGACATAGCGGATAGTCTTGGGACTATGAGGGCGGGTTCTGGCTTGCTTGGAAAACAGTGTGATGTTTCAAGACACTACCTGATATACATTATATGCTCCTCCCATTTAGATGTGACACTAGAGTCTAGGCCGCTTGAGACCTGCCGTTCTCGGTCAAACTAAAGTAGTCACTCACTCTGTACCAAGGGGTCTATAATCCATTACCCAACAATAACCATCTTGTACATGCTCGCTTCAGCTTCTTTATCGCATCCATATATACTCCATCCACACACCTGCAACACGCTATCTGAGTAGCCAGTGGATAACATCAATAAAGGAACAACAACCGGTTGTGTTTTGAACAGGAAAAGGAGAACGCCTTCAACACATCGACAAACAACTTTGGAGACCCTTGCATGGTCACAAGATACAAAGCACAGATCTCTAGTATTTAGACAGGACCCGTTTGTGGTCAGCGATCGTCAGCATCTACATACCTACATAAACAGCAACCCATCCTATTGTAAACATCAACATCAACAAATAGCCCATCATGGGATCCTGTATGTCAACACCCTCGGAAGAACCGAAACATACCCCACAATCATCCAAACAAAACGCCCCTTCCTCAGCAACTACTACACCAATCAATAACGAAGTCGTGAATGGTAATCCAGCTACACCGACAACAGCACCCACTTCCGCGACCTCACCACAATCCCAAGCACAGGATAATGCTTCGGGTGGTATTGGACATGATAGAGGATCAGATGCTCAAGCTATCAGCGCGGCTCTAGCTGCTACGGAAGGTAGTATCGAAAAGAGGGGAAGTAAGGATAGGAGCAACGCTATTGATAGGCAACTGGAGGATGATCAGAGGAAGTTTAAGAAAGAGTGCAAAATCCTGCTACTTGGTAAGTTGAAGCCCTCGTCTCACCTTTGCCTCGACAGTCATCTCTGACAGGCTGCTTGCGAGATGATCCAGTCAGCACTCGCTACCCAGTCTGGCCATGATACACAGGATATTCGCTGATTTCCAGGATCCGGTGAATCCGGGAAATCGACCATCGTCAAGCAGATGAAGATTATTCACCAGAATGGTTATTCGAAGGATGAGCTGCTCAATTTCCGTATGATCGTGTAAGTTATTTTTCTGGCATCGAGGTGGCCTAGCTGATCTAGACTCTCTTCGCACGCTCTCCTCCATATCCCATCTAATTTCGCACCACCCCATCCCACATCACCATGATCCCATCCTTCTTCACCACATGCAGCCACAAGAACGTGATCGATTCCGCCCAAGCATTACTCATGGCAATGCGTAAACTAGGAGTTGATCCCGAAGAACCCAATAATCGAGCTCACGCCGACCGTATTCTAGAATACCGAATGGATACCGAACCTCTTTCGGTATTACCCCAAGATATCCTCCACTCCATTGAATCATTATGGCACGACCCAGTCATTCCATCCGTCATGGATCGATCTTCCGAGTTCTATCTCATGGACAGCGCAACCTACTTCTTTGCCAACCTAAGAAAGATTGGCGAGGCAGATTATGTTCCCGATGAGGCAGATGTTTTGAGAGCAAGGACAAAGACGACTGGTATTAGTGAGACGAGATTCAACATGGGTCAATTGAGTATACATATGTTTGATGTTGGTGGACAGCGATCCGAGAGGAAAAAATGGATTCATTGTGAGTTGCTTACAACCAATCCGGGCTAGGCTGATGATAGGTTTCGAGGCTGTCACCAGTATTATCTTCTGTGTAGCTCTAAGTGAATACGATCAAGTACTCCTAGAAGAGAATGGACAGGTGAGTCATCTCTACCCTCTGTCCTCTCATCAGTTGCCAATTGCTAATTCCCAGAACCGAATGCAAGAATCTCTCGTCCTATTCGAATCCGTAATCAACTCGCGATGGTTCTTGCGCACTTCAGTAATCCTATTCCTCAACAAGATCGACGTCTTCAAGCAGAAATTACCCAAAGTCCCCCTCGTCCATTACTTCCCGGAATACACTGGTGGATCCGATATCAATAAAGCTGCCAAATACATTTTGTGGAGGTTTACACAGACGAATAGGGCTAGATTGAGTGTTTATCCTCATTTAACCCAGGCTACCGATACCTCAAACGTGCGTCTTGATTCTTGCTTTGAGTGCCGGCACGAATTGTATGCTGACGACTAGATCCGATTGGTATTCGCCGCAGTCAAGGAGACAATCCTACAAAACGCCCTCCGGGACAGTGGTATCCTATAATTTTTCTTACCTTACCGCATCATCGGCCACGCACGTCCGACTATCGCTCAAACATTCTGCTCTACCCGACCTCCTCATATAGCCTCATAATCTTTCCAGAACCGTCTTGATCATGTAATTTACCTTCGGTCTAGTTCAGTCCCTCTGTGGACTTTATTCACTTATACGTTTATACCCTTTATCTTCATTCTCTTATCGCTCCGTTGTTCTTATACCGAGATGCAGGATAGTCGATATAGTAGGCAAAACTTGCCCTGACTCATGCATCGCGTATGTACCAAATCATCGGACATGATCAATCACATCGGTCTGGAGGCAGACCATGATCTGATCCGACATAGATAGGTAAAAGCATGCTTTGCGTAATACAAAAGTACAACCTCAATTGAGATCAAATGAGCAAGATCCCACAGTCCCACCCTAAAGCCTTCATCATAGCTCTCCAACAGACTTTAGTACCAGTATCGACAACTGCCCTTTTACGCCAAACTTCCTCCATTAATTGTAACGCTTGTCTTGAATTACCGAATGCAGCGGCATCCCCTCCTAAACTTTGGAATCTACTCCTAAAGAAAGCTTGTTGAGACGGTGTCTCGCAATGACATCCCGCTAGGGTGATTGGGAATACTAGGGATCTGTTTATGTCGCCGTCGTTCTGGATCGTGTCGAGTCGGCGCAGCGCTTCCGTGACGTCTTGTACTGCCGTTGCTACTTCGGGTGCTATTGATCAGCTACACCGTATGTCTGAGATCTGGAGATTGAATACTGACCTCTCGGGAAAGGACCATTGATGACTGTAGCGAGATACAACCTAGCTGCTCCATAAAAGATCTCTCTCATTACTCGAATTGCGGTTTGATTCTCTGGAGTCTCGGAGGATGTCCCATCATCTGTCCCAGTGGCATCGAGTAGACCCTCTCTCCAGCTTCGTTCGGATATCAAGGTTTCGATCGTAGCTGCCCGTCTTAACAGTTCACGGATTGATAGACATCCAGTTGATTCTGCATATTCCTTCCACTCGGACAACTGAACAGTCTCGGCTAGCGCCAACATCTGATGTAAGCTTGCTGTAGTCCAGTCGGAGATAAATGTGAGGGAGGGGGGACTTACGGTAGTGTTGTCACAACCCATTACGTTTGCCATGGATAGATGGGGCGGGCTCGGCATCATTGGTCTCTGATCAAGTAGGCGGCGATATGTAGGCAGGAGTCTCGAAGCCTTGTTGAGAGTTACCGAGCCGAGGATGTCCATCCATACCATTACCGCTATTAGGGGTTTATACCTTCCCCAAGGTGTATCTAGATTGTAGACTGGACTTTTATCGTTAGCGTTATCTTGGTCAAGAGTTGACAACATACGAATTCCCACTTAGTTCTGGGCTTGCGCTTAAAGCAGCCGACAAACACCTTTGACTAGTCAACATGACTTCCCTCCACTCTCGACTTGTACCACCACTGAACAAGTGGAACGAAATCGCAAATAACGCCGAGACGATCACATCCTCTGAAGTAAGTTCTTCCGAGGATAGAAACCTCAATCTCTCAATTGATCGTCGATGTGTACTTTTTGCGATTAACGAATCGCGATCCCCTGTTCCATCGTCAATAGCTTCGTCCGCTGCCGTCCAAGAAGTTGGGAGGCTCAATGGCTTTTGTGTACGCTGAGCAACCAGGTGGAGAGCTGCGAGGGATGCTGCGGAAGTCAAGACTTCCTTTCGGGTCATTGCGAGTCGTCCAATTAAATCGGTCAATTGTCGAGATCCGAATCTGTATTGAAGGGGTAGAACGACATTGAGATAATGATGTAGATATTCCACATGTCTATTATCCGCTGCCCCGTATACCGATGGAGAAAACACGCTTAACAGAGGAAGATCGGTGGTGGGGTCCGGCTCGATGTGCCCTGGTGGATGCGGAGGCATCGAAGCCATCGGCGTAGGTGCTGGTGTAGGGGTAAATCCAGTATTATCGCCAAACAAGATCCTCCAGACGTCCTCAAAAGTAGCATCATTGGTCGTCCCATCTTCATTTGTTGATTCAGTGATAGCTGCAACAGCTAATGATTGATCCGAGGGAATATGAGAGAGCGGCTGCATTTCCCAGGTGGGTTGAGTGGGTTGAGTCCAGATGTCCGACGGGATGGAGGTAGTTGGTGGCATGATCCCAGTGGACATTTCCGACATTGTGTATGCCGTAGCTGAATTGGTTCGAGAGGCCTGTAAGTTGATAGAGGGATATGAAGTATCGATAGACGGCAAAGTCTCTCCATATCCCATGCCGTGTCCATGTTGCTGTCCTTGAACAAATCCCTCAGACATTGATCCGCGATATCCACTAGCACTACCACCTCCATTCCCATGTATGTCATCCCCATAAACTATTCCTCTCTGCGTGAAAGATCCTTCCTCATGGTCTGTACTATCATCCCTCCCCCTTCCTGTCTTCTGTGATAAGATTTGCTTTTTCCTAAACCCATCAGCCTACATTTCGTCTCGTCAAAATGAGGGTACTTACAGATCCGCCCTGACTTTTTTCTTGTTATCATCACCCCTCAGCCATCCAGGTCGCTTACTACTATATCCAAGACATTCGATCCCCAATCGCTCACATGAAGCACAAAACGGTTTCCTCTCGTCACATCTCTTTACATTCATCAGCAAAAGATCTCTTATCTGATAATTCGAATAGGTAAACTTGCCTTCTTTCGCACTCGACATGTTATGCAGCCTGTTTTCGCACGCTTGGGCGCCACTTGTTGCCTCGAGGGTCCTGCTCCAGGGGATGAGAGCTCCTCATGCGATGTCTCCATCGTGAGAGATGTACAAACAGTGGTATAACTGAGGCAAAATGCAAGTGGCGTTTGCTCGCTAAAGCTTCGGAGATGTAAATCCGGCACTCGGTCAAGGCATGAGTGATCAAGGAAACGATTGCATTCCAATTCTACAACGACTATACTATTGGTGGAACCTGATATTTCCAACACAAGCAAGCCCCAATGAGATCCTGATTTCCAAAATCGCGAATCTATTGGAATTCCCCAGGCTGGATCGTCAGCTCGTCGTCCTCGTCTATTGGGGGAACTCACAACAGGGCCAAATGATTCTCCTACTGGTAATGGCTGAAGGGGACATCCAAGACCATCACATCCACTGACGTAGAACGTGTTTCCCCACCAAGAAAGACTAGCTCCGGGGAAGGTAATACAGAAGAATTGCACTACACCCGAAACGGCTGCCCCAACTGTCAATCCGATTGAAAGAATGTCTGATGTCAGCGCTCAAATCAGAGACAGGACGTTGTACATACAACAGTACTTGTTCCACCAAGCTGGGAACTTTCGGTACAAATACGACATGAAGAACCAAGCGAGAGGTACTCCCGACCATACGAAAGACCAGTTATATGGGGCTATCCCATCAGCACATTCCCTGTTCTAGCGGGGAATTCTAGAGGCGGACTAACCGAAATACTGAGCTCCAGCAATAATGACTGGAACATTGACCGCTATATGTCAGTGCAGGCTCCAAGGAACAAATGCTGTGACGTACATTTGGTGATCTTATTGGGCCATTGTCTCTTGACTGCCCAGGCGATCACTGTCAATCCCGCTCCGACAAGGAAAGCAAACATGAGATTCTTGTATAATCCACTAGTTCCATATACCCTTTCCGGGCCGACCACCCCGAAGAGAATGGCTGACGAGAAGAAGGTGGTCTGAAATTAGCTTTGCCAACAGTTCAATAAGGGCCAGTGTGCTCACGTAGTATGGGCAAGTCATCAGATCCTTCTGACCTGGTTGACATAGGTCCGGAATGGCAGACATTTGCCAGTTGATTATACCAATACTGACCAGGCTACCGAGTAGACAGCCCAGCATTTGAGCTCGGAACGTCGCTCGAGGCGGGACGTGAAGGTAATGAGCTAGTTTCTGATCTTGGACATAAAGTAGGGCTTGTATCAAGGCTGAAAATCAGTTTAGCACTCATTCGAGTTGAAGGGGACGTACCGACCCATCCGTAGATCTTTCCAATCATGTTTGCGTACGGTCTTCCAGGGATTGCAACGCCTACAACGATCTCTGCCAAGACGACAAGGGTGATTTGAACATTCTGCTCATCAGCTCTGTGTAACGTTTGCGTCACAGGAGACGGGGAAGAACGTACACTGATAGCAAAGATGATTCCGGCCGGCACCAAGAAGATAGCAGCAAGTGCCATCGTTAACACAATACCCCAGACCGGCATGGTTGTATCATAGACCTCGCAAGCTACCACTCCGAATACGAATGCCAATATCGTAACAACCCCAAACCACCATTGGCTCGCCTCAGGATACTGTTTCATCAATTTGAAATGAACATCCAATTCCGGCCTTTCTACCTCATCCTCACCCTCTTCTTTCTTCTTCCATAAACTCTTGACTTGTCTCACACCGATTTTGGCTCCGACTTTAATTTGTTCCCAGTGTTCTAGTAGAGCGTATAGGAGTGCAGCGGTGTATTGTGCGAAATAAGCTCCAAAGACTAGATTATAACCTGCTGAATAGTAGAGTGGAGAGTATTGCCTGTATGCCTCGACATCTAGGGTTCGGTCGGGTTTGAGCACAGAGGTGACGTTGTATAAGGCTCCAAAGCGGTCGAAAGCTTGGTTCGAGTTTGGTAAGAGGTGGGCAGAGTACCAGGTGTTGGAGAAGTATAGTCCGATGGCGATGAGGAGACCTATTGATGTACCGACTGAACGTCAGCCTGTGACTTTGCATGGAGAAATGATACTTACTGAAGATTTGAAGGGTTGCCCACCAAGGAGTAATGAGTGGTGTGAGACCAGCACCGCTGACATATGTCCAATCGAAAGTAGGCATCGGGTTCAAGCCGAATCCAGTGAATGTACCCATCACCACGGCCAGCTTGACATTGGTAGGTGAGATCCAAGTTGGCCAATTGAAATAGGTCATGAATGGAAGTAGGAAGGCGGTGACGAAAAACCAACAGAAGCTAGCCAAGGTGGCATATAGGCAGAATCGAAAAGCTGTAATCTTCCACCCGTGAACTGGCGGATCGGGACCGTCTTGGGTAACATGAACTTCGCCACTTTCATCAAAGTGTCTTCGATGTAAAGCATTGAAGAGTGAGATCTTGGCGAGGTTGAGTGGCCAGATCATGGATGATGGATAAACTAGGTACTCTCTTGCCATTCCTGCCAAGCCGAATCCAAGGAATTGAGTCGACAAGACGATAAGGAACTGATATCCCAGTTTACCTCCCAGTTCTGGATCATCGAAGAAGACGGGTAGCTTGGTAGCGAGGATGATATCGATAGCGGTAGCAGTGGGGAATGAAACGGTCGCCATCATAGTTACAATTGTATGTTCCTTCACCGTCCATGGACCAGGGTTCAAGGTGAAAGACCATCCGCCAATATGGAAATGTCGCCTAGGTAGGAATTTGGCAAAAGCAATACCGACGGGATGGACAACGAATTGAGCTAATAATGGCGATAGATATATACCAGGTTGTCGAGCACCGAACCAACAGTTCAGACCTGTACCCACTATAGTAACGATACATCCCAAGAAATATGATCGGAATGTCTCGCAAGATTCATCGGGATCGTCAACGGAAGGGACCACTGCTCGTACTTCGTGAGGAATGTTATCGGTAGTAGGTTGAATCTCTTTGACATAACCATCGTTATCGGTAGCGATGATATCCTTCTCATCATGTGGCCCGAGATGAAGGTCCTTATTGTCGGCGGTGATTTCCGGTTCGTGATCCTTGTTCATCGCGAATACGAATTGTATCGACAAGATGAGTGATCGTTATCATTCTGAGAGATCTGTATATATATCGCAACTCTACCCAATACAGATTAAGCCGATTGACATGTCCGGGTAGGCCGAGGAGGATGTACAGTATGAAAGGCGCCGGGCGCGTACCTTCGTAACCCTGAGATAGAAGTGGAGCCTTGGCTTCTACTCATCTTTTCTCGATCGACACTGTATATCCAGAACTAACGCTCGAGAATGGAATACGTCGGCTTACCAGCGTCTTGTAGCGGCTGAAGAGATAAGGCTTCGTGCTCTTCCATACTTGAGACGGGCGAGCGGAGAAGAGGTCGAAAAGAAGCAGTCGGACTGTAATGTGAAGGCAATAAATTGCAAATTGAATATGCCGCTGAGGCCGGACTAGACCGAGATTCAGTGTTCACCATTATGATGGCGCGCAAAAAGCAACATGCAACATGTAATGCACTACTTGAAGAATCGAAGATGAGTGCTGTGAACGGCTGCTCGGTCTCTTCGTGAAGCCTGATGCATATTATAGAACAAAACCTAACGCTTCTTGCCAGTGCCTTCCAGCCTGACATCCTCTGACCCCCACGCGGTCTTTTCTGCGAATTCTCGGTTCTCCCTCCCCCAATTCTCAAAATGTCCCTCGACCACATCTCGATCTTTACCAAACCCAAGAGGTTTACCCCAAGCAGTCCAACATGGAACCACCCCCTGAAAAGCTTCCTCCCCTTGATCCCCTTCATCTTTCAGTTCAGGCTCTTTACAGCTATCAAATCCGCCATACCGTTGTTTACATGAAACAGATCCAATCTTGCATCTTATCACTGTGGTGTTGGTGACGTTTGGATCGACAGGTTCGCCGACATAAGTGGTACGAGAGTAGGCTGTGACGGTGTTTGTCACTTCTGCTAGGGAATTGCGTTTCTCTTCATGCTGCTCAGAATTGGTCGAATCGAGAATAAGAGGTGAGTGTAGATGGAGAGTTGCAGAGCGGTAATTTAGGGAATGGTCGTGGGCGGTCGGTGAAAGGATAAGACCATCGACTGATAATGAGCCGACTGTACGAGATGCAAAAACCCACTTTTCGTCGTGGTGGCTGTCAGAGAAACAGTACCTCTCTCTACAGCCTCGACTAGTCCAGAGTTTCGATGCCTTTCGTCAATGCCCTTTCAGCAAGTCAGGTAGAGGACTCACGTATGTAAATACACATTATAACCCCCCACATCCTCCTCATCCCCCTCTTCATCATATACAGCGACCAATATAAGTGGTAGATTCATGATAGTCTCTTCCCTCTTCTTCCCCTTCACATCCCCGGGGTCACCCGGATGGACGAAGGCGACATGTGAAATCGGTGATTGCCTAAAGATCTCGAGACCGGCTCGAAGATGGTAGGAGGCTCGATTCGTGTATAATCGAATGGATGACTGGGGCTCTTTCGCATCTGCTGTCATCTTGTTGAACCTTCTCAAGGTGCACTGGTAAGGTTGTGCAGCTGTAGATATTGCATACGATGGAGTAAAATGTACATGTACAAAGGATATGGAAGTCAGGGTAGCGCTTATAACTCAATTTGTCAACAATTCTAAATCCCCTGTTTCCACACTTTCGGTAATCACCTTCTGTCAACCTTTCGGGTTTTCGTCCTCAGTCGGACGTGTGACTCCAAGCATCGGTGCAAGCACACTCTTCCAAGGTGCAAAGTATCTTCGAGCACCGATGCATTCGCGCCCCGCATTGGCAGCTCCTCACCGGCGAACCCGGCCCTGCCACATGGCACCACTCCAACCGCCAGCGCCGTCCGCGTCCCGCCCGCGCTCCCCCACTCGGCCTCTATCCCGAGCGTCAGATACTAAGCGCCTTTCTAGATAAGTTATCAAGCACCTATTCGAGACTTCTAGAACGGTTCAACATCATCCTAGAGATTACAATGTTGACTGGGGCACATTCGACCACTGAGCAATCTCGAATTCCGTCCGGCAGAAAGGTTGAGTTGGCTACTCTGACCAGTCAGTTGGGGAAGCAATCGTCATGGCAGAACAAGACTTGGGAGTATCCTAAAGCCCCGACCGCTGGCGGGGTAGTCGAGACTATCCATGGGTGTGAGATCTCGGATCCATATCGCTCACTGGAGGTTCTAGAGGATGATGATACACAGAGGTATATCCTCGAACAGAATCAAGTGAGTTCTCGAACTCTAGTAATGGTCGACTAGATTGATCTTAAAGCTCTCTCGCCCACTACTTCATTCACATCCTCTCCGAACAGAACTCGAAACTGCGGTAGAGCAATCATACGCATATGAACGAACTTCATGTCCAATGTTACAAGGTGATGGGTATTATTACTGGCTCTACAATCCGGGCACTTCCCCTCGAGATGTCCTCGTCAAGTCACGCGACCTCAAGGACGATTTTGGTAAACCCCCAAATCCTATCCAAGACGACAATGGGCCGTTGGTGGTATTTGACCCGAACGAGGAAGAAGATACTTCGTTGTATATGTATTCATGGTCGCCTAATGGGAGGTATTGGACTGCTATCTTGCAGAAAGCTGGAAGTGATTGGCAGAATATCAGGACTATTGATACTTCAACTGGCGTCGCTGTCGGAGATGATCTGACTGGGGCGAAATTCACGTTCGGTGCCAGCTGGGTATATGATACTGTGAGTCCGCTTGTTTGGTGGGAGTTGACGATAGGGATTCATTTACAAAGCCACTATCAGCGAGACCAACGGATCAGCATATAGTTCGATGGACGGAGCATTTGGGATGTTTTACCATCGCTTGAATACCCCACAATCGGAAGATGTCCTAGTATGGCACGGTGAAGGGGACGGTGCGAGCTCTCAGATCGTGGGGCGACCTCATGTCATGTCTGCCAAAGAGACAGATCCCACAAGGAGATCGTGGATGCTGTGGGACATTTACAGGAATACGAATCCTGAAACGGAGTGTTTTGTCGTTGAAATACCAGCCGACCGAAGTGATATGGGCCAAGAATTGAAGAAAGTGATCGAAAGGGGTAAGAGGTGGTTGACGGAAGGCTGGAGTGGGCAAACTACATGTATGTCGACTATTGGTGCTTGGCTGATGGCAGATATCGGGACCCTCTCTTCTGACGTCCACTTGTTCTTCTCCACCACCGACGGTATTGAGGCTGGACGTATTCTTTCGCTTGACGGGACATCTTGGGACACTCGGCCAGAATTGAAACTCCAAGTCGTAGTACCCGAACACAAGGACGGCTTAATCCTACAATCTGCTCATCTTGTGAACGACCAGATTCTCACTCTGGTCTACCTCCGCGATGCATGTGCCGAAATCATCTTCGCAGATGCCCGAACAGGGCAATCGATCGGTAAGACCGATTCAAAGGGAACAAGGGGACACGCCACCGCCGAACATATCGATGTCCCTGTCCCCCACGATGAGCTGGACGCCCAAAGAAGGGGACAAGATCCAGTAGTGATTCCCAAACACGCTTCTATATCTGCTGTATCATGTCGATCAGATTCGGACGAATTGTTCCTCGCTATCGACACTTATGTTGCTCCACCGTATGTCCTCACTGGGAAAGTGTACAATGATACGGATCATGGGGTGGATGTTAATATTGGACGACTAGACCATGGTGATGCTCCCCATGAAGATCTCGTCTGTCGGGAGGTGATGTATACTTCCCATGATGGAGTCAAAATCCCGCTATTCATCAATCACGCCAAAGACCTCGATACTGCTATCCCTCAACCTGTTTTGCTACATGCATATGGAGGATCGGGAGTATGTCTGACACCACATTACAATCCCTTGTTCGCATCTTTCATGCGTAATCTCCGTGGGATGTAAGTCACCCTTCAAATTCGCATTCGAGCTGACAATAGTGTTGCTGTAGCTTGCATCCGGGGCGGAGGTGAATATGGAAAGGCATGGCATGATGTTGCTGTTGGAATCAATCGATCTGTCTCATTCGACGATATGGCCTACGCGGCTCGATATCTCCATTCTTCCGGTCTGTCATCACCGTCTTTGACATCGATCTATGGGATTTCAAATGGAGGGCTACTTGTAGCGGCTTGCGCGAATCGGAACCCAGAGTTGTATGGTGCTGTATTTTGTGATGTCGGCGTATTAGATTTGACTAGGTTCCATAAATTTGTGGGTACCCGATCCTATATTGTCACGTCAGTCAGTCCAGCTGATAATTAGACTCTTGGTCGATTATGGACAGCTGAATACGGTGATCCCGATAATGAGAATCATTTACCGATCATTCACTCGTCCTCGCCATATCATAATATCGATCCGAAGGCAACATATCCAGCCATATTAGTAACGACAGGTGATCACGATACAAGAGTCATACCGGGTCATTCACTGAAATACATTGCCCAACTCCAAAGTAAGCCCCTTCTGCCGAAACTCTGCAAAGCTGACAATAGGCCAATTATCCAATAACAAAAACGTTTTCCTGTCTCGTATATACGAGAACGCCGGTCATGAATGTATGTCACTTTACTACTCCTGGCTGGCGACAGTGAATGTTGGCTGACGTGGCAGCGGCTAGTAAATCCGTGGCTCAAAGGGTTGAGGAAGCAGTAGATAGACTAGTGTTTGTTCTCTCCACTATTACCCGGGAGTGATCGGGCTGTTCGGAAGGTGTTGGAAATATGATATATTAGATGACAGATGAATGTATATAGATGCCAGAGGAATTAATGAAGATATGCAATCCCAACTATGCCAGATACGCCAAGCCCCTCGTCGCCTAATAGCGGATAACTTCGGGGAATCATTTAAGGTGGAGGTATCGTGTGGATGAGGGTGGAGGTAGTCACCCACATCATCACTTCATTCACTTTATTTCCTGAATACCTTACCCGGTCATCAGAACACCATGGCATCCTCATTGAAGCTCTCTCCACATCTCAAAGCCCTCATAAATTCTCCTCACTCTCTACCCTCCCCCATCGCTTCTCCAGGTCGGGCGGCTTTGAATTCGCTATTCGATAAAATCACGTCTAAAGGAGAGAAATATGGTATCGGGCATGAAACTTGGTTAACCCTAAGTACTGCTGCTCTTGTCACTGTAAATTCTCCCGAGAGTGTAGGTGGCCTATGGGAGTATGCTAGGAATAAGGGTGTTGATGGTGTTGAAGCTGCTTCTGTGAGTTTTGTTTCGATTTGAAAAAGTAACGAGTAAGCTAACGTGCAGATTATGCGGGAAACTGGGTTGAAATGTATTTCTTTCTCTGGTGTATGTCATTCATTGCCGTTATGAATATTCGAGAGGTCCAGAGCTGATTCACAGATCCCTAGAACCATCAACGCTCTCGTTGCTCTCCGATCGCAATTACCTTCCGATGTAAAATCAGCCCTTTCGACCGAATCACTACGATCAATGTCCCCTCAAAACATTGAACCCATCTCCAAATCGGGCCTCGCACTATGGGACGGAATCTACTCTCCTCATCACGTCAAACTTCTCGCTAAATTAGGCGAAGCACACCCCGACCTACCCGTTCATATCCTTCACTCACACTATTCCCATCTTCTCTCTGATCCAATCTCTTCATTCCCTGCTGGACATCACAAGATTGGCCGAGTCTTGACTTCTGTAGTGGCTATCGCTTGTTTGAGGGCTCAACAGGGGGTCGCACCTCAGTTGACTTCGCATGTGTTTGGATTGAAAAAGGCTTTATTGGAAGGTGGAGGAGGAGAGGGAGAGAAGGGTTTGGTCAAAGGTGAAGAATGGTTAACGGAGGATGGAGGCGTTGAATGGGTTTTGGATTCTACGGATAAGATCTCGGAGGTCGTGGCGGGTAGGACTAGTTTTGCCGGACCCATCGGCGAGAAGGCCAAGCTGTAGGTGAGCATAAACAAGAGCTGTTGAGTAAGAAGAGAATATGCATTGTGTGAAGAAATTGCTGGAGTTGCGCGTTCATTTCTTTACTGAAGCTTGTTGGCTCTCAAGCCATACCAGATGCTCACTAGAGGTGAGAAGTCTCTACCCTAGATGTCCGATGTGTAAGCTCTTTTTGCCGATGAGGATTCACCTTTTTCATGCGAGACATGCTATGTACTTCTTATCTACTCTGCTCATTTTGTTCTCTATTTCTTCACTCTAATACTTGCCCAACTTCTCGGCAACCTTGAATCCACACCCAGTCTTTTCCTTGACTTCTTCCAATGTGACCCCTTCCGCCAACTCAACAAGTGTCAATCCCCCACCTCCAGCTCTATCTACTTCGAATACACATAAATCGGTAATGATCTTGCCAACAACCTTGACCCCCGTAGCGGGTAAAGAACATTTTTCCACAACCTTCGGTTTCCCATATTTATCCACATGATCCGTGACCACTATCACGAGGGTCTCATCGGGGTTGGAGACTAGGTCCATTGCTCCACCCATTCCTTTTACTAATTTTCCTGGGATCATGAAGTTCGCCAAGTCACCCTGAGCAGAAACTTCCATGGCTCCTAGAATTGAAACGTCGACATGACCTCCTCTGATCATTCCGAAGGATTCGGAAGAATCGAAGACAGATGCACCGGGTACTAAGGTAACAGTCTCTTTTCCTGCGTTGATGATATCCCTACACGTCAATACCGTTGTGATCTAATGGATATGCAACTCACGCATCGACTTGGTCTTTGGTTGGATATGGTCCCATTCCGAGAATACCATTCTCCGATTGTAGCCAAACGTTGACACCTGGTTCCGTGTAATTGGCAGCCAAGACAGGCATTCCAACTCCCAGATTACAGTAATAGCCATCCTTCAGTTCCCTCGATGCCCTTTTCGCAATCTTTTCTCGACGTAATTTGGCGGCATCCTTGGTTTCTTCCGTTGCGTCAGACTTGTCGGCGGAGAGGGTCATGAACTCGATTTGCTTGTCGACCGTAGCTGGGACAATCCGGTCAACGTAGATTCCCGGTAAGTCGACTTCCATAGGTGTGATCTCGCCTACTTCCACAATGTTCTCCGCCTGTCGTCAGTACACGTCACCCAGATGCCTTCGGAGACTGACCTCAACAATGGTGAGTTTAGCTGCTTTTGCACATAGACTAGCAAATGCTCTCGTTGTGTATCTGTCATTAGATTCCTTGTCATGTACGTTCAAACAAGACTCACCTGAAAACACAATTTCCGGCTTTATCAACTTTCCAAGCCCTCACAATTGCTACATCCCCCTTGATTGCAGGTTCTAGTAAATACCTCTTGCCCTCAAATTCCTGAACTTGCTTCTTGACTCCCTCAATCTCGATACTCTGTTTTCCATCTGCTCCCTTTCGAGAGTATTTCTGAGGTATACCACCAGTCTCAACGAGTGTTCCGGCACCTGTACGAGTAAAGACTCCTGGCATTCCTGCCCCACCTGCTCGTAGTCGCTCAGCGATCGTTCCTTGTGGTGAGAGTTCGAGGGCGACTTCTCCACCTAGGTAAGCATCTTGAAGACGTTTATTGGTTCCAACGTAGGACATGATCATCTTGGAGATCTGACCGGATTTGATGAGGGGTGCTGCGGATCAGGATTCATGACGTAAATTGACACTGAAGAAGGAAGAATGTAGGGGACATACCTAAACCGACAACACCGTCTCCAGCATTATTGGAAACGACTGTAAGGTCATTGATGGCCGGAGTATCCTTCAGGGCCTGAATAATTGTCTCTGCAGTTCCACATAATCCGAAACCTGATATTCAGCAGATTCCTTCCTCCAGTCAGATCGCTCACCAGAACTTAGGACAAAAGATCCAGGCTTGATATCCTGAACAGCATCATATGCCGATCCCCAGACCTTGCCCTTTTTAGTATCGACTGCTGGTTTGCCCACACGCTCAGCTTTACTGGGCACGGAATGTAGAGGTGATCTCTCGACTATTGTTGATTTTGACCGTATGACGTGTCCTAGTCGAGGTAATGCGAGGACGGTAGGACGAGAGAGGGAAGTGGTGGAGAGTGTTCTGACTGATGCCCGCGAGAAGGCCCTTGGTGCGCGTGTGATAATCATTGTGGGCGTTGCTTGAATGATGATTAGTCTGTCACCTGATTATGTATGTTGGTCAAGTATATGTAAGTTACTTGTCATGACACGGATTTACAAATTCCCGGTAATCGCCGGCTGGATTCGGCCGAGTGCCAAGTCCGACGCCCCCCGATTATCTGGCATCTACAACCTACTATCTGGCATTTCGTCAGTCATCTGGCATCTATCGTCTCTCATCTGGCATCTTGGTAGTATCTGGCATCTGATGTTGATAATCTGGCATATGATAATATATATGAGCGGCGTTACTTTGCCAACCGGGGTTATGACGATGTGGCAATTGTTCTTGATTCGTCCCCGATGCCAGTAGAGGCTTGATCGATGAGGCCGCAGTACCATTGTCGATACTGACAGTCGGCTGCAAAGGGTGCTCAATACCTTTATACATCATTGCCCATATGTGAGTCCGGAAGATGGATATAAACCGGATAAATCGAATCCCCCCCTTTGCCCCCCTTTATCAGGCACGTTGCCCCGGGGGTCTAGACACCTCGCTTAGAGTATAGTGACAGAGATTAGAGAATAGACAGAAGGTCAAATATCTCTTTGAAAAGGTCAGATATCGCTTATAGTAAAGAGATACTGTACATACAGGTTTACATCAGAAGCGATTTTATCCCTCCCTTGTCCTTCTTACATTTGACCTTTTCCCAATCAAGAGGTCAGATAAACGTTCGCTTCTTTCGCTTCTCGTCAACTATATAATCACGACCTAATCGACACCTATACCCCCCTTTTTTCGATATGCTTCGATTACCTCTTCGCCGCTTTGCTCAGTCTACTCGATCTCAAGTTCAAGTTAGAGCTATCACTACTTCTACAAAGACACTTGCTCAACCCGCATTCGCAACTCAAACACCTACTTCAGACGAAATGCCTGTTCCTGTTAGAACTACTGCCCAATGGGCTGAATTCGGTAGGGAGCACGTCACCAATGGTCTTGGGCGATTGAAGGATCATGTCATTGTCAAAGGATCTGGATTGGATTTGTTTACTTCGGAAGGCGAGAAGATTCTGGACTTTACGGCTGGTATTGGAGTCACCAATCTTGGACAGTGAGTTTTTCGGTCAAGATAGCGATCGGAATTCATTATGATGACAAGCAAATGCTGATAAACAGCTGCCATCCTGCCGTCTCACAAGCAGCCGCAGCTCAAGTATCCCAACTCGTCCACCTTCAATGCTCTATCGCATTCCACGCTCCATACCTCCAACTCATCGATCGACTCCTTCCAGCCATGCCCCACCCTTCCCTCGACTCGTTCTTTTTCTGGAACTCTGGATCAGAGGCTGTTGAGGCCGCTATGAAATTAGCTAGGAAGGCTACGGGAAGAACCAATTTGATTACTTTCCAAGGAGCTTATCACGGAAGGACTTATGGTTCTGGAGCCATGACTAGGTCAAAGACTATCTACACCCAGGGAACCGGTCCTCTACTTGTGAGTCGTTTCCCTCAGAGAAGTCCGAACATGGAAGCTCATAACTAGGGATCCATCTACTGTACTGCCTACCCATACTGGCATTCTCTAGGTGTTCAACAGGGTACTTCCGAAGAAGAAATTATTCGAATGGCATCTTTCCAACTAGACATGACTCTACGACAACAAGTCAACCCGAACGAAGTCGCCGCTATCATCATCGAGCCAGTTCAAGGAGAAGGTGGATACGTTCCCTGTCCCCCTGCTTTCCTCAAACACTTGAGGGAAGTATGTGATAAACACGGTATCATGTTGATTGTCGACGAAGTTCAAACTGGATTCATGCGAACTGGAAAATACTTTTCAGTAGACCATATCGAAGGATTCAAACCTGACGCTTTAATTATGGCTAAAGGATTAGCCAATGGATTCCCATTATCCGGTTTAGTAACCAGGAAGGAATTGAGTGATAAATTGGAACCTGGATCTTTCGGAGGTACATATGCCGGAAACGCCGTTGCATGCGCAGCGGGTATCGCAGCTCAGGAAGTATTCCAAACCGAGGATATCGAGGGCAATGTCGTCAGGAGGTCGGAACAGTTGTACACTGCTTTGAACAAATTGGCCGAATCACCAAAGACAAAGCACTTGATCGCAGAAGTTCGAGGACAGGGTGTAAGTCCTCTTTTCCCCGTCTCAGATATCAAAAATAAGTGCTAAGTGCTAATAAACCAGTTGATGGCAGCTATCGAATTCCGACAAGCCCAAGATACATTAACCCACACCGGTATCGATGCATCCGCCACTCCAATTCCTAAAGATATCGGAAAACGAGTCCAAAAACACTGTATGGATCAAAACCTCTTGATCCTAACTACATCATGTTTCGATACTATTCGATTTATCCCTGCTTTGATCGTTTCCGAGGAAGAGATGGATAGGGCTACCAAGATCTTTAGTGATGCCGTTGAGAAGGTTGCTTTGGAGGGTTAGAATATAGGAATATCACAATGTGCTCTTGATAACGTTTTGTAGAAGTATGGATTGTATGAATGATCACCATGGTATTGCGACTCGGCCGATGTATCGTTCAAGGGGACATGACGTGTGGAATCACACAATAATGTATTGCTGCAGACAGTAGCCGGATTGGCCGAAATGAATCGCGGGATTAATATCTAACAAAAAGACAAAATTGCCTCATTGCTCTAGTCCCACTCGGATGCATACACGCCCCTACTACCTGACAGGCTGTCTGTCAATCACTGGCTGTTTGCGGCGTAGATGTGCGAGAGATGACCCACGAAACAAACCCAAAAAGATTGGACGAGCAGGGAATTGAACCCTGGACCTCCTGTAAACCAGATGTCTAACAGTTGTTATTTGCTAAACAGATGCGCTACCAACTGCGCCACCCGCCCATTTGATGTTTGCTTGGTTCGTCAGGAATTATATATACGGCGTTAATGAGAGGGCTCATACATGAGCCATTAACGGCTCTTCGTGACAATGTCGAGCTGCCAGGAAAGTCTCATGCCCGTCAGTCTCTCCCAAGTTCATGTCAGGGTTGAGGGAGCTGTACAACGCTCATCCTATCTCATCCATCCCGCTGGCAGTAGTAATCAAGGCATAGTCTGCATGTCTAGCTAAGTACTATGTCTCATCATCCGCCAGTCTACCAGCTAGCCTACTCCTTCTTATCTAACTTTGCCCTCTTCCTCAGTGCCCTCTTCCTGATATCCTTGTGCATGGAATCAACGACCCACATTCCGATATTCTCTGTGAAATATCCACCCATACCTACTGCGTAATCCATAATTGCATGAGCCGGGTAAGGAGTTGATTCGTGTTTCCTCCCCTGGGCTCCGACTGGATTTCCGATTGATGAAAGGACGGATTTGACGAATTGAGGTGGGGTTGGAACTGTGATGGAGGATTTTCGGATTTTTGACATGGCCGTGGTCTATGTGTCAGTGATGGCGCGGGGGGCACTTCAAAGGGCAGGAGTCGGTGATTGTATCGCAGACTGGAGTCGTAGTCCAGTCGGCGGTATCCTGGTCCAGAATACGGCCGGCAGAGAAGTGGCATATGGTAGATGAAAAGGGCAAGCGGGGTAACGGGGACTTACGACAAAAGCAGGTTGCACCATCTGGACAACGACCCTTGAATCCCTAACCTCCTCCGCCAATGCCTTGGTCCAAGTAGCTAATCCTCCCTTACTCATAGAATAAGTGGCAAGTAGTGATGATGGGATCCTGCCGGTCAAAGACCCCATGTTGAGAATCAAAGATTGAGGTCCGGATCCAGCTGATCTCTTGATCATTGAAGGGAGGATAGCTCGAGTCAACAGGAGTGTACCGAATATGTTGGTCTGGATGATATTTTCGATTTCGGAGAGAGAAGTGTCGGCGAATGGGACTGGCATCTCGTGGGATGCACCAACGTTGTTTACTACTGGTTAGCGATATGATGGTAAAGGTCAGGGAGGCTGCACATACCGAGAATACCGATATCGATGGTCTTTGCTAGTTCTTCCACTTTGGCGAATCCAGTCTCCCTCTCCTCAGGCTTTGAAACGTCAATAGCGACTACCTTGGTCTCAACCTTGTACTTGGCCGCTATATGTCAGTCTTTTGCTGCAGGATTGGATTGAGGGACGGACCAATTTCATCAGCGACTTCCTTAGTCGCACCCTCCCTCCTTCCAATCAAGACAACATTGAATCCCTTCCTGGCCAATTGCCTCGAAAATTCAGCTCCGATACCCGCAGTAGCACCCGTGACGACAGCCCATGATTTCTGTTTCCTATCTTCGAACGCTTTGATCTATCATTAGCCACTCGTACCAATCGGAAGTATGAGAGAAAGGAGTCACATTGGTACCAGGGATAATGGTCATTTCGGCAATGAGTCGTAAGACGGACCATGCTTGACGGACTAGCACTAGTGCACCTATGGCAGCTAGGAAGAGGGTAGGGAGGGGCAAATCAATTGCTGAGCGTTAGCTGAGTCAGCTGATGTAGCGAGTGATGAGCTCACATAGTTCGTGACCCAATATAGAGACGGTTGGGTGGAAGGCATTTGAGCCTAGATGGAGGTTCTTTACTACCATCTCGAATGATGAAGTGGTAACAGGAGGGTGAGCTTGGACATTTCGTCAATAGACGCGTGTCACGTGTGTTACCCTGAATGTTACCTCCACACGAGAAGTCCACTCAACTCCCTTCCTTGACAACCATTTCGGATTCTTGCAGGGGGACCACAGTGAGACCCACAACAGCAAGAACAACAAAACATGTCGAAAGTCAGGAAACGTGACACGGAAGAATCACCTGATGTACCTAGGAGAAGTACGAGGTATCCTACAAAATCGTCTTCTGCTTGCACTTCAGTATCAAATCGAGCATCCGACCTGATGGAAATGAAGGTACCCAGACCTTTCTCGAAGAAAACAGAGGAGATTGTGCCGGGGACTAGAGCATGGGAGGTGGATTTCAAAAAGTTGAAATTACAATGGAAGAAGGGGGAGATCGAGGGTTATGGTGGATTGATGGCTACCATCGCGAGTAAGTTGAACAGGAGAGTAGGAGCTGAAGGCAGATTTCAAATCGGGTGACGGAGAGCACTCAGCTCGCTTCAAGCTTCAATATGAAGATATTGATGGACGCGCATACTCGTATACCCTCGAATTGGCTTTTAATGGTATGTTGCAACGTAAAAAGAATGAGCTGACGAGAGATCTGAAAACGTATCCACAACAATATTCCCTGTTGTGCTTTTCTGATGACACACTTCCGAAGCGATCTGCTAGATCTTTCACAAGATTCTCCGAGATCTTCAACATGAATATCAAGGAGGTGATCACCGCTATAGTGATGGCGTTACAAGGGGATGACGAGATTGACGGTGGCGCTAGTCAAATGTTGATTGATGGGCAGGAATCATCGTCGGCATCGGAAGGAGAAGAGGAAGAGTGGCAGGGACAGGAGCCAGAAAGTCAGGATTATCTACCAATGCCTATGGTGGTGGGTAACGGTAACGCAACCTCGGTGGCTGGGATGGACTGGGATCTATTGAAAACGTAAGCTGAGACCGGCTCAACTCAGCTCATGGAAAGTCACTTTGAACAAGCGAAATCATATGGATACCGACCTGGTCTCACCCCTATCTCTGATCACTGGGTACGTATATCTCTTGATCTCGGGCTGAAATTAGGTCATCTCGTACTCGATCCCATTCAAGAACATCAACATTGACCCGAATACACTTTGCATGTGGGATGACGGACTGGTCGAAGCTTGGAGAACGGATCAAAGGTTCACTCTACTTGTCACTACCAATCGGTACCCTCCTCAAATTGACCTAGTGAAATATACGGTAGGCTATGGCGGACACTACAAGCCAGACTCTGATACAATTTTCAATTCCACTAAACCCTCTGGATCGAGTATCGGTTCTGGCTCTTCGCTCGAGCCATTTTACCTCTCGGCACCCCTCAACAATTACTTGAAATCATTCGCCAGATGTTATAAGCTCCGTACCGGCTTCCAGCTCAACTGGACGGAAGCAGACGAGATAGGAATGGACGAGATTCAATCCAATAGGGTGTTCATGGATAATTGGCATCCTCCAATCAGTCAGGTATGGGATGACACCGATCCAGTTGTCAAGGGATACGAGCGGAACCTACCTTTGGTCGCGTTTTGGTGGACTCTGAGGAGGTTCACCGAAGCGACTAAATACTGCTTGGTATGTTGTTATCAAGGTGGGGCTGACGATAGAATTGCGGTGCGGCAGTTGGCATCCCGTCACTTCGACCCTATGTCTGCGACAAGCCACTTTGTCTATATGGGTTCATGTCTCTAGGGTGAGTATACTTCTTGATCATCACTGACATTAGCCTCGGTCCGGCAGTCGAACATGTCATACAAACTCAGCCCGGTGTTGTTGATCTACTCGTCTCCCTTGCTTACTTCGCCGCGGAATCTAACACCAGGATGGCGATGCCTCTAGGTCTACAGTATGTCTCTGTGTGGAATTCAGCTGACAGCAGTATCGAATTGAAAGATGGAACACTACTCGACTCTTCCCCTAATCAAGCGGCAGCACTAGCCGAATTGATCAATGATATCCCGGTAATCTCTTCCATCAAGACCCATCTCGATGACGGCCTTAAATTGAAGGATATCGATGCTAGTCCTGGAGCAATCACGGTTCTCAGATGGATAGTAGGTTCTTGTAGAGCTTACTTGAAAGAAACCAAGCCTGGAGAGGGGGTTTTGAATGCCATCAGTACGGCTCAACCTCCGGAAGTCCAGGGGGAGATTGTTCGACAATTCGCTTTTGTAGTGGGGTCACCGGAGCAGGAAGACAATTTCAGACAAGAAATTGTGAAGGCGAAATTGGAGAAGGCGAGTTGTGAGCAGTATCCGACGTTACTTGCTTTTCACGGTATGTCCATTTCCAGGTTTTAAATGCGGGTAAGGCTAGACTGATGATAGGCTCCGGTACCGAGAGATGGCATAATATACTTAGGACCGGACTAGATTATAACGAGACCGTCTGCGGAAGAGGAAGTCTTGTTTTCGTTTGGGGGATTTAACTGATATCATAGGCGTATGTCAACGGTCATGTAACACGAGGAGGGAGCTGATTCGTAGATACGGGCACGGGGTCTACTTCGCCAACGAGTCGTCCACTTCTATAGGATTATATGCAAGGGCCAATATGTTAACAAGGGAGAAAGCGGACTTCAAAGTCCTAAAAGCCGCCGCCTTGGTTGAACTGGGTAAGTACTTTCTCTGATTGCTTCCCGATATATATTGACTGCCTAGTCAACACCCCTGACAAATTCGTTAGTAGCAACCCGCATTATGTTGGTGAGTGCTGCATTCGCTTTGAAGGGACGGGCTAAACAGCAGTGAACAATGTGAAACAAATGAAACCGTTCCTACTCCTCGTAGTGGGTAAGATTGAAGGTGAACGACCAAAACAAACAGAATCAACAGGCCGACTATTCCAGCACGATCCAGCTCTAAGGTTGAAGACGACTTATGATCATCAGCCTCTTCGGGTCGTAAATCCCCCCGTTCGACCTTTCACTGACACTGACGAATAGACAATGCCCGAACAACTCACCACCGTCACTTTTATAGACGATGAAGAGGATGACGAGACCGATTCGAACCTTCTCAAGGCTCCGGCACCGTCATTCATCCCGTCCGCAGCAGAGAGGTTTGCCAAGTTGGATCTCATGCCGCCGCCTACCGAGACTTCTACTGTCGCCTCGAAGGCCCTGCAGAAGGAATTCAGGAGTTTGATTCAACTTCAGAAGGAGGATGTTTTGCCATTCTACATTGATCCTGGAACCGATTCGTGAGCCCCTCATTTCCCATCGATACCCTACTGTCCCCGCCGAGAAGATGAGACTGATATTTAGATTGTATTGCTGGATACTTGAACTTTACGAGTTTCCGGAATCGAAGCTGAAGGAGGACATGAAGAAACATAAAGTGACATCCCTGGTGTGAGCTTGTTTACATGTCGGGAATCAACCAGGAGACTGATTATCAGGACGGAAATTAGATTTCCTGCCTCTTTTCCCCATTCACCACCGTTCATGAGGATCCTTCATCCGAGGTGTTTACCTTTTATGCAAGGAGGAGGCGGGAACATCACTGCGTGAGCTGTCTTCCCCTTTCTCCTTTGCCCGCCCTCTTTGTCTGCCTCGTGAACATTCGTGAAAGAGATAGAGCTGATCAGTAGAGGCGGATCCATTTGTAATGAGATCTTGACGGTCAGTATCTCTGTTCTTGATGAGCTAACGAAGCTGACAGATAGGGATCAGGCTGGAATCCTGCTTATTGTGTCGAGGCGATGGTTAGGGATATCATGGTATGTTCATAGCCACTCCATCGATGAGGTATTGATGAACAGACCAATATGACTGAAGCGAGTACGCTCAATCACTTTAATTTGGTGTCAGGGCGATCGAAGAGCTGATCAGTAGCTCCACCTGCACGATTGGATCCTCACAGGTGGGATCAGGCTTATACGTTATCTGAGGCTGTGGAGGCGTTCAAGAGGGTTGCTGGGCAACACGTACGTTCTCTCCCCAATCCCCTTCTTCCTCCTAGAGATTTCCGAGGATGGTTAGACTAATGATAGGGCTGGGCTGTTCCGGCTGATTTCGATAAAGTATGTCCTCTGATCCGGGCTGAGATGGAGCTGATGGTAGATGGCGCGATGACGTTGATGATCATGACTGTGATGTGCAAAATGATATGATGAGGTAATTATGAAAGTGAAACGATAGATGCGATATGTGATCAAGCAGAGCTGTAAATAGTAGTAATGATGAACACCAGTAAAAGAGAAACCATGGATGATTTAATTCAGCGCGTCCACTGTTCCATGCACTGCACTTCTTTCACCTTACACAGTACTTGTACTACCCAACCGGCTGGGCACAATGAGCGATGTCACAAGCGTGGATCTGGAGGCGGATCAAGACCTGAGAGATGTCTTTAAGTTGATGTACGATGATGAAGAGGATTGGGCGGTTGATGAGGTTTGTCCTGATTCATCATAGAATGCTGATGAAAGGATGACCACCCACCACTAGATTCTCTCGTACCCGACGTCCAACTCGAACCAGTGCCTGTACCAGAGATAGAGGACGAATACCTCCAAACAACATATAGCAGGAAACGATTCCGATCCCTACTCGATACACTTATCCCCTCTTCTCAATCACACTCATCCAAGAAAAGACGTATATTCCCCTCTAATCCACGTACATCATATTACCCCTCCACCCTACCTTTACCCCCTCTTCCCTCTTATTCGACTTACGAACCATTCAATCCTCTCTCCTACTTAGCTCGATTAAGGACATATCATCCATCGCTTTATTCGCCCTTCCTACCGGTCTCAATCTCCCCTGGGAGATTAGCGGAAAATGGATGGTACTGCTCGATGAGGGACGGAGTGGAATGTGGTTGTGGAGCCAAGTGGGGAGTCGGTGGGCTTCTGGATATTAAGGATGGGAGGGTGAGAGAGGAGATTGGACGTAGATTAGGAGAGGGGATGGGTGAGAGACATAAAGCTGGTTGTGGGTGGAAGGTATCAAGTTGTCCCAGTATGCCTTTCTTCTACAATGTCCCATTGGGTAGGTGTCGAGTAGAGCTGACTGACAGATGATATGATGACCAGATTACGGAATACTTTACATACCCCAATTGCGACTAATATTGCACCTCTAACCAATACCCTCCCTACAAACTTAATCTTACGAAGTCGCTTGTCCGAGAAACAATCGAATAACCTATCATTCGCTATATCGCGCTATACCTCCCCCTCACCCGCCCAGGCAGAGTTAGCATTCTTCGGATGGGCAACTCATCCATTATCCTCCGAAATCTTATCATGTCGGATCTGTCAGCGTCGTTTAGGATTATGGGCTTTCTCGGGCGAAACGAGCGGAAATCGGACAGAGGATGATGATAGGAAACAAGGATTGGATCCAGTTGGGGAACATCTTACTTGGTGTCCACTTGGTATTGAGGGGTGGTGGGATAAATGTGCTTTATTGAAAGGCGGGAGGGGGAATGTCGGGGATGTGACTATATCAAAGGGGGTCAAGAGGAGAAAGTGGATCAAGCCCAATGGAGCGCAATGAATAGTTGCGTGAATATGTTGTATGCATACTTACTTGACTAGGCTGGTGCACTGTCGCACTTGGATGCAGCATTTGACACAAGATACATCTAGTCTGACATCTACCAAATCTACCAAACTGTTCTACAAATGCAAGATCTAATCAATATCATCAGATATCTCCACTTCCTCCCTCTTATCTTCAACCTTTCCACTTGCCTCCTCCTCATCGCCCTCTGTCTCGAAACCTTTTCCTTTTCCCTTATCTCCCAAAGCTTTCTTTAATTCCTCATCAACAATTTCGAATCCAACGGCAAACATCACTCCTTGTCCAGGTGTTCCGCGTTTTTGACAGACGTACGTTACGGGTTGACCGTCCCAGTACTTGGTAAGGGGGATTTGTAATTTGAATGGTGGAGGTAATTGTACAGAGAGGGTGTTGAAGTCTGGTGATCAGTCTATAGTCCACTCTGGATGGTCAAAGATGTCAACGACTTTGGTAGATAGATGGCAAGAAGCAAGTATTGAGGAGCGGAAAGTCAAATAGCAGTGACAGAGAGCAAGACAAGACATACCTAAGAGGCCATTACAAAATTCCATGGCTACTTCTTTATCCTTCAATCCGACAGCTTGACGGTGGGTCTTATCTCCAAAATACTTTGCCCTGGTTTTACTATCACCGGGAACATCTACGATGAGCACGTATTCCCCGGTCAAATGAATGTCGTACCGTCTAGATCCTTATGTAACTCCTCTACTGTACTACCCGTACCGCTGGTTCCGATTGATAGATTATTCATACTAGCTACCATGGGACTTAATGCCCATGGTTTGTCGGCGTAGATATCACTTTCGACATTTGGATCAACGAAGCTGAAATCAGGTGTGCGTTCTCAATTTGAGGTGTAGTAGGATGGGAAGCTGAGCTGCGGTCTCAGAGATAGGGGATGTTTGGAAGAAGGTGGATAACGATAAGCAGAGTAAGATGGAACGAGAGACGTACTACATAAACTTAGTAGCTATACTTGTTCCCCAAGGTAGATTATCTCTTATGGGATGTTCAAACACATTTCCCCATAGCACTTGATCGGCATCGACATCTTCTAAGAATTTACCTACTCATCAGCCACTATCCTCTGGTGACACGCTGACACCCAGACTGTCGCTCCAGTCATCACCAGCGCAGAGACGGACATACCCCTGAAAACGATCGCATAAGTCATCCCTTCCCTACCCTCTTGTCCAAAATACTCATCCCCCTCTCCACCTTTATGATCCCCTTCATACCCTTTTATCCAGACACTGATCTCGCCTTTGAACGATGATGTCTCGAGTGGGGTGGGAGTGGGTGAATTGACATCTATAGCTTGATGTGGTGGGTATGCGGAGGATGCGGACGATATGACTACTCGTAATTTGGGTGCCATTGTTGCTTATAGATGGATGATGTGAATGACAATAGTGTTAGCATAGAAGGTGGTCGTTGTTGGTGGAGGTGACATGTCATGACGTATTTGAATACATCGGAATGATTGATTACTTTGATTACTTTACAACGATAATACAGAGTCACTATGCTATACTCTTGCGCTTGAACCACGACCGGAGTAGAGTAAGGTGCCAAGATCCAGACTTGTTTTGCGTGAGATTGATGAACCCGGCGCTAGCGGTGCACAATCCTTACCCCCTTCGCCCCCCTCGCCCCCAGCGCCTCCTCCAATTCCTTCCATCCCATCCTGAAGACAATCTGGATCTCATCCGTATGATGATTACCATCAAGATACCGTTCCATAGCCAGAGATTTCGCGATTGCAACCTCATCATCGTGTCTCAATCTCAGCTCCTTCTTGCTCAACTGACTAGGATGAGTACCCGCAGATGCAAGACTTCTGCCGAACGATGAATCGCGAACTTGTGTCATGGCGACCGGCCGGCGCTGACCAGGTGAGCGATGAGCTGCCATTTGATGTGATGAGGGTGATAAACCCGAGGTATTGGTTTCGGTAGATCGAAGGGTCAAGCTGGAATCACCTGGTCCTGACCGAGTCAAGGTTGATTCGGAAGGTCCGGGTTTAGCGAATCTGTCAAATCCGACTCTACGAGTCGAGTTTGAGGTGATCTTGGGAGCTTCAAATAAAGCTGCCGTAGTGTGATTTACACGGACAGGCCAACGATGTACTCTCCGCAGAAAGCCTTTGATGATCCCAAAAGAAACAAAACGGCGAGGATCGATACCCAAAGAGAGGACATCGTTGGCTTCGATCCACTGATGAACGGTCGTGCCGGGAAGAAGTTTCGAGTAGAGCCTAAGCAACGTTGGCCAGCTCGGCGGGACTGATCCTGCCCGCGTGATGTACGATCCACATTCGTTGATAATCGATTCGTCCGCTGCCAACCGGGTTATACTGGGTTTCAGAGTGTACATGTTGGCATATTGGAAAATATCGATCATCATGATGACCTGGTAGTACCTGTCATTAGTCCCTCTTCAAGACATTGAGGACGTACATCATGTGTCGAAGTGTCTCTCTCGTCAAAGCAGGATCGGCATCTGCTAATTCTGCAATCCTTCCAACGTGATTCACGCCATCGATATATTCCGATACTCGGGCAGCGGTGATATCCCAATTATCATCCTTCAACGCATTCAAATCCACAAGGGCCATCGGGACATGCCAGTCTTCACAATCGGACGGATTGGCTAATTGTAAGTACAGCTAAGAGCCTGGGCACATACGATAGAATGGGAACAGTTTCAGTTCTAACGAATTGAACCCGTCTAGTGGGATACTAGTTTCCGAGTACGAGTTCAAGTCCTCAAACAGTTGCTCCAGGACAGCTGGTATGGGCGTATGATCCGTACTGGGCGCCGAAAGATATGCAGAATCAAGCTATCATCAGCCACTCCTCTTTTGATTCACATTCGCGATGAGAAAGACTTACCTCGGCCGCTTTTAAAATCCGCCCAACTTTCCTAACAACAGGTTCAAAGGCCTCCAAACTCGAACTGGCATGAAACACAAAACATAAATTCCACATATACTCATTCCTCTTATACCTGCCCCCACCTTCATCGGTGATAATTGCCGGGAATCCCATAATCCTATATTCATCCCCCTCCTCCCCCTCCAACCTTGAGGAAGTGAGCATACTAACAAGTTTCCCATGGAGTGATTTCTTAGGAATGACATATTCGGAAATAGGGGCGAAATCAAGTAAAGCATCTGCATCCCGTTCACTATCGGATATAGAGGATGAACGAGATTGTGAACGAGATCGAGGAGGTGATTGAAATGATAGGTCGAGTCGAGCTCTTGAGCGTGATCGTGAGCGTGAACGCGAAGTCGCTTGGGATAAGGCATCATCGCCTGTTCTCGACCGTGAGGTAATTAAATCTTCGGGTACTTGATGCTGAACAATTGGGCCGAGTCGAGGGTCGAAAGTAGCGTAAAACAACTAGTCGTCAGCATCGTCCACATCTCACTGGAGGGATAACCCACGCCTACTATTTGAGGCAGGAATGACCTAGGTGTCATTATCAATCATGAATCAGGTAGGACTGGACTCACTCGTCGGTAGCCATCTCGGACCTTGGCTCGGGATTGCTAGATAACCAAAGGACCCCCTGGCGTCTAGTTCGTTTCAACTAAACACACAAGTGCAAGACCCTTAGCACACATCCAAAGGAAGGTTTGTTAGTGATAACCCTGCGCCTGACCCTAGCGCAAAAAGGCTTCTGTTCGGATTGTTGTCAAGGTAAGAAGAAGTCCAATGGAAACAGACGCGAGGCGGAAGGCCAAAAACGTAAAGTACGGGTTGGATCAGCCCGGAATCGAACCGGGGGCCTTTCACTGATTCGATTGCTGTAGAGCCACAACATGCGAAGCGAACGCGATAACCAACTTCGCCACAAACCCTGTCTTTCACTAGGGGTCCCCGCCGGAATTTGCTATCTATATACCATTATCTGGAAGAAGATCAGGCTTGAATCCACTGTGACTCTGGAGCGTCCACTACATGACTTCAACCTTACCACTCGAGACAATGGCATCCGGCTCGATTCCTTTTACGTTGCATACAACGCCTCCTATCGGCGGGCTACCAGCGTCTGACCCGGAATCGATATACCTTGCTGCTGCCTTTCAATTAGCAGCTCCAGGGCGCTTCGCATTACAGACTGCCGACTGGGGCGATAATGGAGGTACGTCAAGGCTTCCCCCTTTTCAGGTCAAGCTGATTTGCAGGCGATCTGCCATTTGTCTCACATCTTGATCATCGTATACGAATCCGACATCTTGCTTCCATACCTGCCTACCAGGACCCAGATGAGGGTTTGTCAGAAAACCAAAAAGCAGACAGTCTAGCTTGGACTTCGTATATCGAGCAAAATCTTACTGATCTCGTGGTATGTGTTTCTCATCATGATCATTCAGTCATGAGTCAGCTAATCAACAGAATCACACACTCTACTCCCTTCCACCAAATTACCCAGCCTACGCCAAATCTCAATTTCAAAACCTTGCTTTCCCTCAATCGCATTATATCCCACAACGTATTCGCGCAATCCATAAATCCCGGTTGACTCACGTCGGACTCTGGGGATTAGGAGGACAAAATGCAGGAGATGCAGCTGAAGAAGATCGAAAGAGGGTTGAGAATAATTTCGTTTCAGGCCCAGGGGGAACTATGGCACCTAAAGCCTGGACTGGTTGGAGGGCGGGGACGGAATTTGCCGAGAGAAGGCGGAAATGGGGAGAAGAAGAATTAGTCAAGAGGGCTAGAGGAGTGTTTGATCCTCTGGCTAGAAGATTGGGAGATGGGAACTTCTTTGATCAGTATGTCTCGGCTATAAGTGGTGGACTGATGGTAGATTGTCAACTGTTGATCTGAGATTATATGCTCATTTGGCGTTACTGCTTACACCTTTACCCAATCCATTAATTGCCGACCTACTTCGTTCAACATATCCAGCCCTGGTCCGACACCATGATCGCATAGCAGGTGTTCTTCCTACTCCGCCGCGTATTGCCCAATCTGCCCCGTCGACCTCATGGTGGAACATGTTTTCATCATCCTCATCCTCATCACCATCGCCAAAAGCAAAAACTGAAAAATCGAAATCACCAAAAGATAAATCGTTCGAGCGGGCAAGGTGGGCCTGGTTCGCAACTGCTGGAATAGGGATGGTCGCCTATCTGTTCGCGTCTGGTATCGTACAGATACGATCGATTTCTGTCGATGATGATGGAGACTGGCAGGATGCTAGTGAGTTTGAGGATGAGGAGGAAGAAGATGAGATTGTCGAGATCGTTGAGGAGGATGAGGGGTGACAGCCGAATTCTTGTACTGGAACCCAATTCATGCATGCGATCATTATATTCTACTTGGGTCGAGCAGCAGAGATCCATCCACCACTATCCGAAACACATGGTCACATCAAAGATTATCTGAAATTGCTCCCAGGTGACCGGTGCCTGAAGGCCGACCGAATGTTGGATTGAACAACTGAAATGTGGACCTTTTGTACCATTCAACTTTGACCTTCTTGTGAGGACTCCAGATTCCGCAGACTGTTGGAGCTGGATTGCACGCATTGGAGGGCATCATGTCGAACGGATTGACACCAGATGAACGCAAGCTTCAGCCAGTATATGGTGAGTCGACCCTCGCATGCCGTTTTTATATATGTGCAAGGAGCAGACGACTCTATCAGGACCCGCGCATACATACCGTGAATAAGGCTGACAAATAAGAGGACATAGCTGCAGGCCGATTCAAAGCCGCCGAATCAGCAGTAACCCGTCATTTGAAGAAGAACCCTAAATCACAGACGGCCCTCACTCTGAAATTCGTCCTCAATGAAAGGCAAGGCGCATCGGAAGCTACATACCTGAAATCATTGAAAGATGCTAGGCAAGGACCGATGAATCCCAGGAGTTTATGGTGGATTACAACCTCACTACGTAGCCTGAAGAGACGTAAGACTATTTGTCTCTTAAATGACGGAGGAGCTGATGACAAGTGGATTTATGTCTAGACATACATCAAGATATGTGGAAGCAGTATCCGGATTCGATTGAAGTAGGGGAACAAGTCTTTCTCTGTGCGTGTGCTGTTTGGGATACGAAAGTCATGGCCGAGAGTAGTCGAAAGTTGTTCAATGGGGTCAAAGATGAGATTTGGGCAAGATTGGCAGCATGGGCAGAATGGGCCAATGTGAGTTGTTTTTTGTTTCCTTCCTCGGTCTTCCCCTTCAAATGGCGATTCTCGACGGCAAGGTGTACAATTCGAGCAGGCTGATGAGTCAGAAAGCACCTCAGCCAACGCCATCTCAGCCATACCCTGCACCAGCGCCGTCTGGATCACTCAAAATCGCGTCCATCCTCCTATCCACTGCTGGCCCCTCCGTCCCAACGTCCGACATTCTATGGCTCAGATCCCAAGTTCTTCTTTCATCAGGGGAACTCAAGAAATGTCATGAACTGTTATTACAACATGGACAAGGAGGAAGTTTAGCTAGGGATTGGTATCGTATGAAAGGAATTCAGGAACTCGATAAGCGGGAGTCGGGGGATAAAGGGTGGATATGGGAGAAGGAGCTTGGAGATTTCTTGGACACATGGACCAAAGATGATTTAGCGTGAGTCCAACATACCGGTAAAAAATGGCTCGAGAAACTGATGGTAGGTATCGTAATTACGCATATTACCAGCACTCGATATCAGCTTCCAAAGCTCTCGTGGCGGCTCGACCCGAGTTAGTCAAGCGCTTTATTGAGAAGCTGGACGAATTACATGAGGAACATGGCTCAAAGGAGAGGGCACCATTACTGGCGAAACTCGAATTGGATCTTCACATGGGATCAACCGATCTTGTGTTATCGGAGGATACGTGGAAGAAGCTGGTCACTGAGTACTGGAAGACGTGGGGAGCTAAGGGATCTATCGTGCCGGAACTGGAGGCTATTGTTGGGGATCGTGCCGCGTGGCTACATGATCTTATGGAGACACGTATAGCGGAAGGACAGGTTAGTAGCGACTCAATGCCTGAAGAGTCGAGACCTAGGTATTGATGACCAGGTGGATGAGAAATCGTTCCGCGAACTCGTCAATGCCAATCTGTTCATCTTGCGTCAGAAGGTAGTAGACTGGACACCGGCTGAAGAAGACATCAAGCGATATTGGCAACTCTACCTCGATGGTCTTGCATACGGTATGCAGATCTAATTACCAAGGCTGATCGCATAGGACAAAACCTACCCCACACCGATATCCAACCAGCGGACGAAATCGGTCTCGCTACTGTCCAACTCATTCTTACAACCCAAACAACATCATCACCTCCCCGCGCCATATTATGCTTGGAATACATCAATTCCAAAAGCCCTTCTTGCGCCCACGCCAAGTTCCTCTTGATCAGGCTATATCGTCTGATTGGCGCGATATCATCGGTCAAGTCTACACTCGAAGAATTGAAATTGTCAGAGGTGCAGCTTGATACCCTACTCCATATTTGGATTGAGGGGGGAGCTACTGATGCCTTCCTCGCCCCATCGCCTAAGGGCCAAGAAGTATCAGCTTGGGAGAAATGGACGACAATGATGGATAGAATGTACAATAGAAGTGCTACCGATGTGCGTCTTCAATTTCCGTTATATGATCTAGGAATCCGTTATATGATCTAGGAATCCGTTATATGATCTAGGAAAAGCTGATGGTAGTTACCCGAATATATGAAACAAGCCATAGAAAACGGTTCATTCTCAAAGATTCATTCCATTCGCTCTCTAGCCTCGACGTTGGCTTATTCGAGAACTCAAGCTGCTTTATCGATTGAAAAGACTCGATATCGATTGTTGAGTGGTGATCCGGCTGCTCGGGCTGTCAGCGGTCTGACCAAGTTGAAGGCTGAAGAGATGGAGGACTCGAGGAATTGGGAGTTGATGCCTTCTATCGGCGGCTCGAGGACGCCAGTGGCCGATCTGACCCATTTGATGGATGTCGGACAGGCGAGCTTGGAGAGACAGGCGGCGGTCTTGCGTTCTCTGGACGGCGAAGTCAAGGAGGTTGATACGGCTGGTTCGGTCAGTCTATCTCTTTCCGTCTGAAGAGGCGCTGCTAACGATTCAGAACATGTCAGCCAGCGACGAGGCATTCTACGCGGCCATCAACAGACTGTCCAAGCGATTGACTTCGGCTGAGCAGTCTCTGTCCGGACTCTTTGACAGTTAGTCCGAAGCCTCGCAATAAAGGGTTAGTAGCTAAAACCTCTAGATCTGCTGAAAGTCCCGGAAACCACCCGCTGGTCTGTTTTGCATCACGGTGTACATGTCATAGAAGTAAGTCATCTGCCTCCCTCTGCCTTCAAACGCTTATTATTAGCTAGCGACAATAATAGATCTCAAGACCCGAGACTTGGGACAGAACAGTAAATCGAAATCGAAAGACCAAAAAGCTTTAATGCAAGAGCTTAAAGATGTCCGATCGAGCCTCAAATCCCAGGTCAGACCATTGATTGGGAAATTGAATGGATTGATCATGGATGATAGAGAATTAGATTACCTGAGGGTAAATGGCGGTTTGATTGATGTGAGCTTTCCTTTGAATTGGTGAGGGTGAGGGTGTGCTGATGATAGGCCGAATTTGTTAGTGGTATGGGAGCTCATGTTACGAAAGCAAGGGTTGAGGCTGTTGAGAAGCTCAAGTCGCTTCTCGAGGCTCTGTAGCATTCTGTCATTCTTTGACGTTGGAGAGTGTGACACCATAGCAAGCATGCATTTAATACTCATATTGATGCGAGAAACGCCCTCTGACGGCCGATACAACATTCCACCGCGTCCCGACTACTTTTACCCTTCAATCCATGCTGAATATGTGTAGCGATACTCCAATCGCCATGCTACGTTGCAGTAGTGCCCTTCTCTAGATCGGCCAGTATTATCGAATCCCTACTCATCAGTACCGTCCAGAACCAATCCACGGTAAAAACATACTCTTTCATCCTCTCCAAATCGTCCGGATCAAGATCACTTCCTGCTTCCCATAATTGATCGAATTCAACATCAAGTGGATCAACGGCCACTTCTACTGTCAAAGTTGGTGGTGGAGGAGGTGGTGGACCCATATTAGTCTTTGGTCTTATACCATTATTTTTATCCTTTGTATGTAATCGAGCTGGTGATAGCGGAGTGTATGGTGAGGGAGATGCATTTGATGGTGATGGTGTTGGATTTGTTGTATTTGTAGAATTCGGTTTTGGTTTCGGTGCGGTAAGTGGAGGGATTGGGAGTATCCATATACGTTCTCGTAATCTTTTATGCTTGTCGTCAGTTCTATCTCGCTTTCTCTTCTTGACCTGACAAGTGGGATGACTTGACAAGGGGGATGGATAGGGGAAGCTGAAACTGAAGACAAACAAAGGAACAAGGGAACATACTCGTTCTCGATCTTCTTCCATACGCCTACTGATATCTCCTCTTGAAAATGCTTCACGTCCTCTCTTGCCAGATGAGGATGATTCACTATAATCAGCCTTACCTTACCCCACTATTTGTAATTTACCCTCTATGATTCTGCTCATTCAGGACCTTCAGCGCAACGCCAATAACGTCTGAATCGATTAATCGCCTCGTACGCCAACTTTCCAATATCTGAAATTAGCACGACCAAGTGCAAGTGCAAGAAGAGGGACTAACTTGTTTTGCTGCTCTCAAGTTCAGAACTCCTTCTTTCTCCGGTACTACCCTTCTTACTATCTCTGATAAGTTTGCAGAGATCAGTGGGGGATAAGGCGCGTCGGATAATGGTAGTGGAAGGGAGATTTCTAGGAGAGAATCGAGGAGGTATAGGAGGTTTATACGGGTATTCAGCGAGCCCTGGGTATCAGCCTCCTTCCAGAGTGACCACTCTCGATGGATCACTGAAATCCAGTGAGAGAAATTACACACCTTCCCACACTCTTCTAGAATACATTCCCAGAGATCCTCACCACATTTCGACCCATATTTGATCGCGTACCCTACGACTTTATGGATACTCTGCTGAGAAGCATTCAGTTTCCGGAGTAATTGCAAGAACTGCATACGCGCTTCGAACGCGTCGAATGTCATCCTGATTTATCGTCTAGAGCTTTGAATCGAGGTGATGGGTGTAGATGAATGAGAGAAGTGTATCAGGTAAAGAGTGAAATAGTTGTTGCGTCTGGATATTTAAGGTGGAGGTTGGTGAACTCCCCCCTAAGTGACTGTTTTATGTCTCTGGCAAATTGAGTATGCTCATCGGGCAGACAATCTGACGATTCAACGGCAGAAGATGATGCAGACTACTTGCTTGCATGAACACGGATTGAGATAGGAAAAAATACATGCAAACAGCCTACAACCTATCGACCATTACCCATCATTCTCATTCTATCAGGGTGAATACCAGGATTACCAGCAGAAGGCGTGGCTGCAGGTGTGAATCCAGTCGGAGGACCTTGTTGAGGAGGAGGTCCTTGAGATTGAGCAGGGGGAGGGAAAGAAGCACCACCAAATTGTTGTGGTTGGAATTGAGGTGGTGGCATCCCTGGACCCTGGCCTGGGGGTGGGTAACCATTTGCACTGGAGTTGGCCGGTGGGAAGGGAGGTCGGAATGGTGGTGGACCGCCTGGTGGACCTCCTGTGGGCATTTGTTGTGGTGGGTAGGTACCTCCTGCCATCGGTGGGTAGGCTACGTGTCAGCTCGATCCGAGCACTAAGGCCAAGGGAGAGCGAGATTATGATCTAGCGCGCGAGATGAATATCCGCCGAACGATAGTCACACCCACAGGCCTGGTCTCATCTCAGACCATCTCCATCCAACTCCAAGGTGGAGGTCTATTCTCCCAACCTCCCAAGGGCCAATAGAACGTGAGACGAGGAAGAATAGACTCACGAGCAGTAGCCATAGGATTCATGAATCCAGCCCCGATCCTCATACTAGGAGCAGCAAACATTTGAGCTCTTCCACCACTCTCGTGACTTTGTACAATTTGATCAATGATCGATTGAGCAGTATCATGTCCCATGGAAGCGAAATAATCTCGAACGTTTGAAATATGATTTCGACCTGTTGTATGTGCTTTTCGAGCTGACATCGAGTCGTGCGTGCTGCAAATACGAATCCGAGCGGGAGCGAGGATTCATGTGAAGAGGTACGTGGATGAAGGCAATTATATGGACGTTGACAGTGACGGATGTTTGTAGGTGGACAGAGGGGCGTGTATGAATTGAGTAGATTGTAGGTAAGGAAGGATATGATTAGCTTCATCTTTTAATGTCACGTTTAACATACAGGTAACTGCGACGTTAGTTATCCGGCTCATTGGAAGTGGGAAGGGTTGAACTTACATATCACAGTAAGTGTATATAAAACCCAGCCGAGAGGCAGAAAGGACTAGGTAAGCTAGATTTCGGTGGGGGAAAGAGGAATCACTTATTCGCAATAGTATTTCCCCATTATATTCCTCTGTGTCTTTCTTTATCTCTTTATCTCAATTCAGATGTATTTTCGGTATTGTAGATGTGTGTCTCCCGTCCTGAGGGCGCTGATGCTGCTATGTTCGTGGTATTACGATGTCTGAATGGATGTATAGTACGTAGGATATAGTACGGAATGAACGGTATCCAGTGGTGATCCCGAAAGAGTGATGACGGAAGCAATTCACGCTACTGCTTTGCATCCAGTTAGTATTGTAATCTACGTGTATGCTTCATAACCCTAACTCAAGAGTAAAGACTCCAAAGTAGCTTCAGTCATGACGACCTCCAAAGCTTGCTGAACCTCAAGCTTTCGTCTAGCTTCCCTTAACCAATCCCCAGCTAATTTCCCAGGCCATCCTTTCAATCCATTAACTTCCCTAGCTGCACCATCAAGATCCTTTTCGCCAAGACACCATTCAGCCCTAGCAAGTACTGAGCCGACATCGTCACCAGAAACAACGCCTGCTTTGGGTCTAAACATGATTTTTGAAAGAGCGATTGAAGCGAGGTGGGAGACTACGGTAGATTCTTCTGGGGTAGGGGTGAGTGAAGCGGAATGAATTCTGGGCGCAACGGAATTGGTGAACCATGATGAGAGTGATGCGAATGATTTAACACCAGTAGTAGCTGCTCCTGATGCTTCTAGCTGTTTGAG
Source organism: Cryptococcus sp. GC_Crypt_2 (assembly GCA_026538405.1). Lineage (NCBI taxonomy): Eukaryota > Fungi > Basidiomycota > Tremellomycetes > Tremellales > Cryptococcaceae > Cryptococcus > Cryptococcus sp. GC_Crypt_2. The sequence continues at coordinate 16,735 of JALPCC010000076.1, read as the reverse complement.
TGCGGGGGAAATGACGGAAGCGAATGTCTTATCGGCACTATCGGTATCGGCAGCCAGAGTCAATGATTTCAAGACTCGGAGTTCGTGGTCGAATGCCACATCCCCTAGATCAGTCTTGGATTGAAGTGCTCGGAGAGCCGACCACACTTTGTTGACTCGAACATTCTCATCGAGAGTAGCCGAGTTGTCGAGTGTGATTCGTTCAAGTTGCTTGAGAGAGGTAGTGAGTTGATCGAGCTTGGCTAGTCGTCCACCTCGTTCAGTCTCGACCTGAGTCTTGATGGATCGAAGCCATCGTCGTTGGAGCTCAATACCCTGGGAAACGACCTCTTCACGTAATCTGTTCATCAGCATAATCACGGCGAACCAAGGACAGAAGTCTTACCTCTTGTCAATACCGGTTCGTTGAGTTTCTAATTCACCCTCGAGTTCACCTCTCCATTTATCAACCATCGACTGCCTCTCTTGTTCCCATCCTGCTTTCAATCCCTGCTCTCCCTTCTTGGCTTCTTCAGCTTTGGTCTTTAACAAAGCTTCAAACTCGGCCGTCTTTTCCTTGATTGTCTTTTCCAATTTCTCCTTTTCAGTCTTTTTAACTTGTCCCAATCGAGTCGAGAGAGCAGACAAATCATCATGGGCCTTGGTCAAGATACCGGTAGCATTTGCCGATCCGGCGTTAGCGGACGATAGGGATGAAGTAAGGGAATCGATAGTCGATGCGAGTTGAGCAATGATAGGTTCTTCAGAAGCGAAATCTTTAACTTTGGGAGCTAAAAGTGGGAGTGGAGCACCTTCGACTGGTGGTTGTGCCTTTTTAGGTGCGGCGACATAATATCCTGGTGGAGGCTCGAATCCGAGAGGAAGGGGTGGTCCGGAGTATTTCTCTTTACCAATGGTAGGATCCGTTTTTGTAGGTTTAACAGTTTCAGGTCTTAATTCTCTAGGTCGTTGAGTATCGGGTAAAGATCGAGGACCGGTAGGTTGAGGAGCAATAGCTTTTTCAGCCTTGATAGCTTCATCTTCGACGGTATGTAGAGCTTTCTCGGCTTGTTTGACGATACCTTCTACACCTTCAGAGAACTTGGCGGGAACTTGCTCCAATTTCTGTTCAGCTCCAACAGCAGCTTCCTTGGTTTTGGCCGAAGCGTCCGAAGCGAGTTGTTTGGCTTCAGTAGCAGCTCGACTTGCTTTATTCGATGCGTCCGATGCTAAATTCTTTGCCTTTTCCGAAGCTTCCGTTGCCAATCGCTTTGCCTTTTCAGTAGCTTCCGCAGCATACTTCTTGGCCTTTTCTCCAGCTTCTTGAGCAGCATGAACTGCCTTATCCCTTATATCAATAGTCGTTTCTCTAACTTCTTCTCCACCCTTTTTGGCAGCTTTTTCAACTCTATCTCCAGTTCTTTCCAATTTATCTCCAACCCTCTCCGCCCTTCTCATAATGGTGTTCTTGGCATCCACAGTCTTTTCTTTAATATCTCCAGTCCCAGTCCCAGTTCCAGTGACTCCTTGCCATCCTTGCACTGCTTTTTTAGAAACGGTTCCAACTCCGAAATTCTCCCAATGATGATCATCCGCGTATTCAGCTACGAAATCTCCTCCTGGAACTTGCGTGAAAAGTTCTCGATAAGTTTCATTCTTTGTTGATAGATATCCAGAGAGAGGGTAGAAAGTAAGAACACCAACAGTAGTGTAGATTAAGAATTTCCGAAAGAATCGTCTAGGAGGTGGTGGTGGTCCTGATGGAGGAGGTGGAGGAGGGGGCGGTAGAGAAGATGAGCCCGGCGTTGGTGGGATAGTCGTAGCTGTAACAACTACAGGTCGGACTGGGAGAGCACCAGATGGTGGTGGAGGTGGTAGACCCGTGGCAGTGACGATAGGTGTAGGAGGGGTAGCTAGTAGCTGCATTATCAGTCTCCCCACGTCATTCAAAATACCCTTCTAAACGTACCCTCCTCTGAACCTGTACTGATTTCAGCCCGACTCTCGTCGCACGTAGCTGAGCGTGCATGATTATACGAGTGTATGTAGGTTTAGATTCAATGAGATCCACGGCGTTGGACAGCAACTTGGATGATACGGGCATTTCCGGGCATTCCCGAACGTGGCAGCGGTATGGGTGATACCTAGGGGCGTGCCCTTTCTACTCCTATTCCTGCTATACATTCTACAGTCAAATCAGACAGGAGCATACGTCTTTTCCACGACCTCAAGATATGTATGCCGCAGCGAGATACAAGGTCGCTTCTCGTTATCACAAACACAAAAAGCGATCAGTCGGTCTACTCCCATTCCTCGGTCTTTTCGAAGAGTTAATAACTATTGCAGCCGTTTTGAACCGGCGAGGATCGCTGGCTCGCAAGTCAACATCAGTATGTGGTAGAATAGGTTAGGCTACCAGCACAGTTGAGCAATCATCTACCACTCAAGCGCATAAAAGGGGAAACATCATCCCGGTCACAGATACTCAAACACTGATGCGCGTGTCAACGGTGTTCATATCAGCACCATCAACATTGATTACAGCTCATCATTGTTGACTCGCAGCTGCGCATCGGGTACTGAGTGTACGCAGCATGATACGCCCTTGAACACGCGACTAAATCGACTCGACTCGAGTCACTTCGCCCATCGCCAATGCCGATCTCGTTCTTTGCTGATCAACCTCCCCCGAACTCGCTCGGTCACGGCAAGCCGGGACCTGTCTATCAAAGACGGCACCGGCCGGCTCGTCGAAGGTACGAGTCATCAGTTGTCACCATGAAAAGGAGTCGTCGAGTCACCATGAGAGGCACAAACTAAACCTAAACTTTCTCCCCCTTGGACCTGATTATCCCAACCTTTCTTATCAGTGCTTACAATAAGCTCATCTTTACTCGGCTTCCAGTAGATTAGCTCTACCTGTGGATCTGTCTTGATCTAGGAGTAATATGGATTACATGCTATAGAAGGTGTAGAGCAGTATGGAACAGGGGGTAAAAACTCGTGTCGTTTTCCACACCATACAACTTATCGTGTGTCGGTTTCATCTTCATTTTGGACTTCGTCATCAAAATCATCGCTCTGTGAAATGTCATTTGTATTTCTGTGTGAGGAAGGAGGTCGTAGATGTCTGATCTCATCTCAGATTCCGATTGGATGGTATCGTTCACCGCGTAGATGCCAAGATGTGGAATTCACGATTGACTCACCCTTTCTTGTTCTCGTAACTTTGCCCTCGCTCTGAAAGCTCTCTGTGCTATTCTATTCTGTTCCCTCCTCCTCTCTTGCTTTGCAGCCGGATCCAATCCTAATCTACTCGTCGTGATTGGGGGTTTCTTTCCAGTTTGTCCACTATCCAAACTAGTTCTCCTTACTCCGTGTCCAGGTATACGTGCATGTCCTTGTCCCTGGGCCTGTACACTCATCCCATTTCCACTCCTATTGCCGCTACCACTACCACTAGCTGTAGCATTGGTACTGGTACTAGTATTCAGTTGATCGTAGTTGTATCTACCGGAACCTTGATGTAATGGATCTGAAAACGCATAGCCTTGATGAGTTGGATTGGGATCTCGAGCAAGTGGGAATGTTTGATGCTGATATGCAGGCTGCTGTTGGTGTTGATGGGGGTGTGGTCCATGATGTTGACTTGGTCCGGGCACTGATTGCATTGCAGGCTGTGTAGGTGGGATAGTGGGATCGATGAAATTCGGCGAATACAGAGGGTGTGACGCTGGATGAGGGAATCGATTATTTGATGGCGGAGATAGCGGTTGTTGATGTGGATGAATGCGATTCTGACTATGATACTGATAGTCCCATGGTAGAGATGACAGGCGAGGTTGGTATGTGGGTGATGATGAGGAGCTAGAATCGGTATAAGAATGATTTATTGGATCATAAGTGGCGAGAGGCTATCCAATCAGTTCTTTCCATACAATCATAAGAGTAGGCGTAAGAGCCGGTATCAATCGGCGGGAAGGTAGGAAGATGCCGGATACCAAGGGGATGCCTTTGAAAAGGAGGCATTGGAGACGTCATGGGCATTGCAAGGGGTAAGGTATGATGGGGGAGTCGTTGCGGCTTCTTATCTAGATATCCGTGTGTACGAACGAGTCTAGAGAGTGACATCAGACTCACGTAATCATACAGGTTCTGCTGAGCTTGTGCCCTTGCATCCATCCTACTCTGAATACCATTGTAATGTGGAAAAGTGTTTGAACCTGATTGAGGTTGTGAAGTTGTTGTGTCGTAGTGATAATTTTCGTTTGATTGAAGTTGTGAAACGTATTGAATACCATGATGTGGTGGCTGGGATGCACCATTCGAAGATTCTGATCCTGCTCCTCCTATTGATCAGCTTGCGCTAGCGTCACCGGACGGTTGTATATAGGAGGAGAGATGTACCCCTTAGATTCGTCAAAGAAGAATCACCCCCACCCGACTCATCTCCTATATCTCCATCTTGTGCTGATAAGGATCTACCCCTGGACCGAGACCGTTCTGGTGAATCCATAGCCATTGCATCTTGTACATCAATCCCAGCACCTTGTATAGGTATCGGAGTTGACCCTTCTGTCCTTCCAAACTCGTCTTGTAACTTGTGTCGCGTGTCCGCCACATCCGAATTTACGCGATCTCCAGCTGTACTCTCATGATGTGAGATATTTGTCATTCCGATTTATGTCGCATATGTGGATCCCGCTTCCAAGGTCTTGTGACGGAAAAAGAAGATAGAGGATGGTACGAGAGTTTGATACTGGTGTAAAGATGTGGTGTGGTGTTGATTGTGAAGAATTTGGTGTTTTGGTGGTGTGTAGTAAGCTGTTGGGGCCTGGTTTAGGGGCAGGTCCAAGAGTAAGCAAGAGCCACTCCGGGCAATATCCGACCAAGTCGGTTGGTAATGCGCTTCCAAGAGAAGTGTAGTTTTTGATTTGGTCAAATGGTGTGAGAATTGATAGTTGAGGCGAATATTGCTCCACCGAGCCGTGTAGATTGTGCATGAAATGAGATCAGATCAGATCCAAAGTGGCCAAAAGTACTACTAGTAAGCTTCCATGTGAGAAGTTGTGGACCACTTTGCTGGAATCAGATTCTCGTCCCTGAATTCGTCTATCAGCCGCGCCGCCGACATCATAAAGTATCGATGACGCGATGTGGCAGTTCCCCCATTGGACCCTTAAGCTGGCCTTCTGTCCTTGGCCCTGATGTCGGCATCGTGATTCCTGCATGGGTGTCAGGGTTACTCGGCAGTGAGCAAGAGGAAAGTCAGGAAAGTGGACAAGGGCAATTAACCCTGAAAATTTCACTTTACTGGAACCAATCGGGATATGTCCTAGTTCCCCGGCATGTCCCAACTACCTCAAATGTCAACCGGTTTCTGCCTGAATAAGCCGACTACTGGTTCCCACACCATCTCATTTCTCTAATTCAATTCATCCTGTCACAAAATATACGCATAGAATTTAAATCATGGCCTATGAAACAAACAAATATACCCCTGCTCAACCATCACAATCACAATCAACCGGAAACAATACTCAGTGGATCAATTCGCTCTTGGCTATCAACGGAGATTCGCAACCGAGTAACTCATCAAATCTCATTTCACCTACTTCTGGCTCCATGGGCGCACCTTTCCAATCATCGTCACCGAATTACGGTGTTCATCCATCCAATTATACACACGATCCATCGTTTTCATCAGGCTCAGCCTCGAATTCAGGTTCAACCTCTGGTACATCTTTGCAAAGCGTTTTCGGCAATAGCAATGGCACCGGCAACAACTTGTATCCGATCGATACTTCTTTCGACTACATGAACGATTATCAAAATTGCAAGTTTATAAATGATTCGAGAAGAGTCAAGACTGACCTGTAGTGACTAGCAATGAATACATGAAGAGCGCAGCCGCCATCCAGGCGGCTTCCGATCTGTATGTCAATTACGCACATCACGTCAACAATAGTACTGCACCTATATCTGTATCCCCTCAAGCACTATTTCACAATCATAATAACCTACAAAACGTATGTCCCATATCACTCAAGACCCTATGTAAGGTGAACTACACTAACGATCAAGATTCACATAGATCAAGCACCGGTCTACACCACGAATCGATCACCTAGTCCCCTATACGAAGTCGACGAAAGTTCATCTCCCGAATTGACTGAAGTCACACAGGCTCAAAGAAGGAGGTCAACCGGTCTACCACCTCGTTCAACTTCTCAAACATCACCACGATCAAGTTTCAAACCCAGATCGCATTCTTTCAGTACACCTCAAGATAGTCGGATTCATCTTGAACCAGAAGAAAAAGCCCTAAGGGCATCAGCTTCCGAGGGATTAAATAAAGGTGATAAAAGGAGGATGCAGAATAAATTAGCTCAAAGAGCATTCAGAGCAAGAAGTAAAGTTGTAAATAAAAACGTATGTCCCCTTTTTCTGCTTATACGTATGTTTGTATCCGCTGACAAATAGGCTGCTGGTCGATTAGAACATCTGGAAGAACTTACCGAACAACAGGCTGGCCGAATTCAGACCTTGAACGAATTAGTAGGCAGGTTACAAAAAGAAAATTATGCTTTGAAATCAAGCAAGTTTCAAGAAGCGTTAATGAAGGGCGGTATGAGTCGCTGAGGGGGTGGTCTTTCGTTCTCTTTCTGGGTGGTATATCGTATTTTGTATATCTTTTCAGAATGTTTCTTTTCAATTTCCTATGATAGATCAGGGTTTTTGGATTTGTAGCTATAGATTTCCTTCGATTGCATGTACAATGTAGAGTCTCATACACTCATTCACCTTATATGGCCACAGCACGTCGCGGGCCTTCTGTAAAGTTGGAAGGCGCGCGAAATGATGTACAACGCGATTTAGCTTCTAGACTAAGGTAGATTTCTCCTTCTCTCTATACTCATACATTATCGTAAGTCCGCCTTCATCTTGGATATCTCATACCCTTGTCGTCGAGCGGAGAAGACTGTGATGCAGTGTAGCGTGATAGAAAATAATCTAGGCAAGAGCTGACGTCAAGGTTGTCGAACAAGTACATCATTAGATCAAATTACAATGGCCGATACTACTGAACAAGTCAACGTAAGTAATCCGCTACAGTAGGTAGCATTGTGTTGAACTGACGCTTCCTTCCGTCTCAACGATCCTTCTACGATATACGATGGCGCATATTCTCCACGTCGATCAACTCATTCTACATACCTTCACCACCCGCTCCACCTTACCCATACCTTCACTCCCTTCAACCCAATAGACTGAGGAGCACGACCCTCAATTCGAGCCAGTTATTAAGCTCACTGAACAAGTCGAGGCAAAAACCCATGAGGAGGATGAAGAGGTCTTGTTTAAAATGTAAGTCAACTCGGAGGGAGTAGGATCTGTCGAATATTTCCCTCACTCGCTAGTCCTGATCGACTGGGTCAGGCTGATATGACAGGAGGGCCAAATTATTCCGATTCTCAAAAGTCGATAATGAATGGAAAGAAAGGGGTACTGGAGATGTCAGGCTTCTAGCTCATAAAGAGAGTAAGAAGGTCAGACTCGTTATGAGGAGGGATAAGACTTTGAAGGTCTGCGCCAACCACATCAGTGAGTTATTAAGTGCTTGAGGTGTGTTTTGGGAGTCGAGTGTTCGAAGTAGACGAGATTGAGGATTGTAGGACAGAGGGGAGCCAGGAGTCTCGACCGAGACGATTCACCTGGCCGAGCGATAGAGAATATCGATCAGGCTTTACTGGGGTCAAACGCGGAAGGAGATGTACTAGGGATCGATCGGCCTTTCACAATGTTGCTCGTGAAACCTACTCAACTGCGTTATCAGTGAAACGTATAGCTAACCCCAGTCTCTCCCGAGATGCACCTCTCTCCCAACGTCGGATCTGATCGATCTTGGGTATGGAACGTTGCTGCCGATTTCGCAGAAGGTTCAGATCATACCAATGAGACTTTGGCTATCAGGTTTGGAAACAGTGAAAGTGAGTCAAAGGAGCTATGAGCTGCGTAGCAGTGAATAGCGATTCCATCATTCAGAAAGCTAAGATCAGACGCCAACTTGTTCAAGGAAGCATTTGAAAAGGGACAAGCTACCAATGCTTCCCTTTCTGGTGGATCTGGATCTACTGAGGATTCTGTTGCTGTACCTGCCGCCGAGCCCGTGAACGTAGGTCCCGAAGTTCTCCTCTTCTTCCTTTTCTCGCATCTCTACACTCCTACAACCTTTCCTCTCTCTATACTATATCATCCTCCTTCTTCTCTCTGATATACCGACCGCAAGCTGATAAACAGGACACTGCCAAGGACTCCGAGAAGGTCGAAGCTAAAGAGGAGAAGGCCGCGTGAGTCCTTGACCCCTTTTCCCTTACATCGACATTAGTAAAAATGTTGAGAGCTAACATATAGCGATACCGCCGACGCCCCATCCACTCACGCTCCCGCCACTTCCACCGACACCGCCACCGAGTCCAAGACCGAATCCCATCCTAAAGAAGAAGCTGAAGCTAAACCTTTTGCTCCTGCTGAAACTGGTTCCGAGGAAAAGAAGGAAGAAGTCACTAAAGAACAAGAAGTTGCAGCTGCCGCTTCTGAATCTGGACCTACTGAGGAAGGAGAGTCTGCTGCTGGTGCTGAGGCTAAGAAGGATGAGTAGATTTAGATGTGTGGATCAGATTTAGCTAGTCTGAACGATGTGCTAGTTAAATAGCGAGTGGGATTGGGAATAATGAAATGATGTGAATCAGTTCTAGGTTTTTCTGATTGAGTGGATGAGAGGCTTTTGGGGTGGTTGCTAGTTGACTGGGGTTGAAACAATGCTGATTTTTGGCGCCGATCCGAGATCATGCTCGAGGACGAGATATACTGCATCATGTCCTGACCAATGTCGCTCGATCAGCCGATCCCTACTTCAGAACAAATCTCGCGACCCATTGATAATTGGCATGATTGAGTTCATTAATGTCCTTAAGGTGATCGATCACAGCATACTCTGTACTGACCGTAAGATTTATATTTGTCGTGATATCCTATCTAACCACCCAATCAAGTCAAGTCTAGTCTAGTCTAGTCATAGTCTAAATTACAAGACTCTCTTGACTTCAAACCAACTTTTCAAATAATGAACATTCCAAGCGCATACCGAGAATAAAATTATACTTTGTACTATAGCCCACCATTTAACTCTTGAATTTGTTGATTCAGCGGCTGTTCGTTTAGCATATGCTTGATATGCGATGAAGGGAGGTGGAGGTGGATGGGAAGTGATTAAGTGGTTTGATGTGGGTGATAAGAAGAAAGGAAGTGCGTGAAAGACGAAGGGGTACGAGACAAGAGAGAGAAGAAATAGAGGTAAACTTACTATTCCGATGTATTCTCTCCCTAACCACTAAATATGCTTGTTCATCTTTAACTAATTGTAATCCAGAACTTAAATCTCGAATAGCTTGTTCGACAGGAGCTATATGTTCTTCATCTCCTAAGTATAGGACTCCGTGGACGTTGAATCTGAGTATTTAGTGATTGTGGTATAGCGAGCGAGCGAGGCGACGAGTAAGGGCGATTGTTCTGATTACAGAAGAGGTGAGGGGTGGGCAGCGTGATCACGATATATGAATTCAGAGGTATGCGCAAGGGAAGGAGAGCAAGGTGAATGTAAAGAATCCGGGCTTGAGCTGGCGGTGGTATCGCCATGAGCAGGGGGCGAGGGGGGAGGGGGTGAGGGTCGGGTTGAGACAGTGGGGTATGGACTAAACGTGACATCTCGTCGAGCAGGACCGGAACACCAGGAATGGACGAGAAGACCAATGTGGGGCATTTCACTTTCCAATAAACCAAACAAGAAGGAGAAGCAGGAGAGTAGAACAAGAGAAATGAAAAAAACTCACGATAAAACCTTTCTAGCATAACTAGACATTTCATTACTAAAGCAATAATTGAATTTCCCAGGTTTTTCAACAGTCATCGAAAATGTACCCTGTGGTTCTTTAAATGATGAATAGATTGTTTTTCCACTTGGATCTTTTACCTGTTGGGATTAGTTTATTTCTTCCTTCACCCTATCTTATCTATCCTGCTTGCTAACTCGTGACCTCCTCGCTGGCTCTTCTTCTTCGATGGGTCTTTCCCCTCATTCTCATTTCTCGCTACCGATCCCTTGCTACACTCCCTGTTGACCGCTCCTCCTGATTTCGACTCACTGCATCCGACGTCCGAGATTCGAAGATAACTTACATAGAAATCGATATCGAGTTTACCATTTGACGATGACCCTCCTACTTCATAGGTTACAGTCATCTATTCATTAGCTCTTTAGCCAGACCGGAAGCCATCTTCAATTGCTCTGGTCTCTATTTCACCCTTCTACCTGCCAAGCTATGATTCCCACTCCCCTTCCCCCCTTACTCTCACTTGGCTGACATCTCGCTACCACTCCGCTATCACTCGTACTCACCTTATCCTGAGGTTGTAATGCCTCAAAGAAACATTGTTTCTCTCCTGGATCAATCTCTATCCTATGTCCCAATACCGTCAATGCCAGTACAGCCAGTAGTAATAATCTAATGATCATCTTGATATATCTCAAGTGGGGTAGATAGACAGACATCAATTCAAGTGGACAAAGAAGTCAAGTCTCCATTAGTCGTGTCACGTGCCTGTATATATTAGGCACGCTATTCGGGAACAGTTACGAGTCTATCTTTTGAGATCGGCACGATTACTATACTACTACTACCCATTCATCCAAGTACAATGAACAGATCAGGTGGAGAAGCATTCGCTAAATTAGCACAACAGCTTAATAGAGCTAGGTTACAAGCTCAAGGTGGTGGAGGTGGGAAGGGAGGTGGACAGATGCCTGGTTTCAAGGGGTTCATGGCTGGTGGTGGATTATTAGCTGTATTGGCCGGGGGTGGATTGATACTTAATTATTCATTGTTCAATGGTAAGTCCATAGGTTCTCTTTCTCCTCATCTTGATCTTCTTGGTCGTTTGGTGACGACGTGACAACAAGTGGCGATTGAATAAAGACTAATCAAGTAGTCGATGGTGGTCATCGAGCGATCAAGTATTCAAGATTACATGGTATCCGATCAGATATCTACCCAGAAGGTACTCATCTAGTGGTATGTCTTATCTCCTCACCATAAGAGTCGAATTATCACTCCCCTGTCGGAGGTTTACTTCGCATTTATCATGTGCCGTGACAGATGAACTAATCCCTAGCTACCTTGGCTTGAAACACCAATTATTTACGATGTTCGTGCTAAACCCCGTAATATCGCTTCTTTGACCGGTACCAAGGATCTACAAATGGTATGTCAATATCTAGGGGCGTTTGGCCTCAAAGAGAGGGCAACACTGATGTACTTAGGTCAACATCACTTGTCGAGTATTGTCTAGGCCTAGTGTGAATGACCTTCCTGCTATGTAAGTTTAAATGCCGGCCTTCTTTCATTACCCTCTCCTACTCCTTGGTGCCATGTTCCTCATTGTCTCCCTTCTCCCACTCATCTTTTCGTATTGGCTTGCTACATACTTGCCGCCGTCACTCCCGAGGCATACGGCAGGGCGCTGCCTCAGTCACTGCTACCCGAAGTCACTCCCAACTCAAAGTCACTCCCAACCGCTCTCTGCACTCGTGCTGCATTGTGCTCAACCGCCCGCACCCTCGCCTCGCTCGGGCAATCGCTGACAACAGCTACCGAGAACTCGGAACCGACTACGACGAACGAGTCCTCCCATCCATCGTCAATGAAGTTCTCAAATCCGTAGTAGCCCAATTCAACGCTTCTCAACTAATAACTCAACGAGAAATGGTTTCCCGACTTGTTCGAGAAAATCTAACCCGTCGAGCCCGCCGATTCAACTTGATCCTAGACGATGTCTCTATCACCCACGTCGCATTCTCTCCTGAATTCACTCACGCCGTAGAAGCCAAGCAAGTCGCTCAGCAGATTGCTCAACGAGCTGCATTCCTTGTCGATCAGGCTATTCAAGAGAAACAAAGTATTATCGTTCGAGCTCAGGGAGAAGCTAGAAGTGCTGAATTGATTGGAGAGGCTGTTAGGACGAATAAGGGTTTCTTGCAATTGAGGAGATTGGAAGCTGCTAGGGATATTGCTGGTACACTTAGTCAGAGTGGGAATAGGTTGATGTTGGATAGCAAGAGTTTGTTGTTGAATGGTGAGTGTTTCCAAGGTCGCATCCGAAGGAGTGCGGCCGGGGGTCTGTTTGGACTGGTGAATACATGAGGCTGATTTGCAGTTTCTGAAGACGACGTTCTCCAGTCCTCGTCAAAGAAGTAGGCTATGAGTGAAGCTCGCGGGTCAGGTTCAAGTGGATATGGATCATATGCTACGAGGTGAAGGATAGTGCAGTAGCACAAACAGGACCAGGGTACCTGTAGTCATATTGCTATAGGTCAAAGCATGCAGAACATCTCATCATTCGAACTACAACCATCACGTATCACTCATCGTCATCACCGTATACCATAATCAGGTCGAGAATAGAGAACAGAGATGACCGCCACAAAAATCAGTTACCAGTTTCTAAAAACCCTGAATAATACCAAAATTATGAATTCTTGGCTACTAACCATCTACATCAGCACTACAAATCCTCATATATACACTTACGAGACAATGGCAGTAGTTCAAGAACCAGTCGATGATCCACTATCTTCACCAGGTCCATTCGAAGGTCCAGAGAAATTATTAGAAGTTTGGTTCGCTCCTTCTCCAGAGGCATTACCTGAATCGTCCCCTTCTTCGTCTTCTTCAAGGTCCAATTCTGGTCGACTTAGAAATGGAGATGGAGATGGATATAAAGGATTGAGAAGAGTACCCAGAGCGGTATGGGAGGAAATGTTGGATATTGTTAAATGTAAAGTACTTAGTGTTGTCGAAGGGGAGGAGGTTGATGCGTATTTACTGAGGTAAGTCAAGTTGTCAGGTCGGGTCGGGTTGGGTCGTACTGCGGCGGGGCCATGTTCATCTGTCTTTGGCAAAGGCAAGGACAGAAGTTAGGAATATGACAGAGGGACCGGACATTGCAAGAACGCATACAAAACCAAACAGAACTGACAATACAGTGAATCATCCCTATTCGTAGCTCCTCACCTTTTAATCCTAAAAACATGCGGTACAACTTTAAACTTATTGGGCCTACACCGTATAATCGAAATTGCAAGAACATACTGTGGATTAAGGACTGTTTGGAGATGTTTTTATTCGAGGAAAAGCTTTTTCTTTCCAGAGAGACAACAGGGTGTTCATAGGGATTGGAGGGATGAAGTGGGATTTTTGGATTCTGTTTTTGGTACGTGCTTGTCGAGTCTTCCTTGTTGTTCGTCCACTGCTTGTCTTCCCTTTCGTCGATTGTGGGACTGTGATATATATCAGGTCACGCGACCTGTCTTGTTCCCCTACATCCTGGTGTCATACCACTTTCACGTCCGTCTACACTTCCTCGATACCATGTCTGCGGCCTAGATCTAGACGCACTGGTCCTCGCTAACACCCACGTAGGTACCACTGGTTCAGCATACACTGTAGGCCCAATGAACAGGGACCACTGGTTACTCTACCTTACATCCCCCAACGCTCAACCACTCCTCCCCTCCGACTCATCCCTGACATCCTCATTCCACCTTTCACTCCCATCACCTGGACCAGTCTCCGCACTCTCCTCTGGTGGACATTTCGATTCAACACTTGAAATCCTCATGACACACCTCGCACCTGCTGCTCGAGCACCTTTCTTTATACCAGAAGGAAGTGCCAATGAAGGAGGGCATGTATTGGGAGCGAAAATAAGTCGAGAATTAGGGATTGATACTCTCTTTCCGGTTGAAGAAACACAACTGGATTCATTCGGATTTGATCCTTGTGGATATTCTGCTAATGGAGTTGTAGGAAGTGGATCACCTCATGGAAATTCATCAGATGGTGGTGGGGGATATTATACGATTCACGTTACTCCAGAAGAAGGATGGTCATTCGCATCTTTCGAATGTAATGTTCCTCTACCAATTTCTTCATCTTCCTCCTCCTCTTCATCCAGCTCGAGCTCTCGCTCAAGCTCAATTACGACAAAAAGACCAACATTACCGAACCTAATTAAAAAAGTAGTATCAATATTTCAACCTTCCCGATTATCAATAACTTTATTCGTATCAACAGCTCCGTCGAATCAAGACGATGATGGTAATTGGACTGCATTTGGAAAAGACTTGTTATCAATCGATGGATACGATCGAAAAGATAGGATTGGATATGAATTTGATGGGTATGATTTAGTATTTGCTTGTTTTGAGAAAACGGGTTGGGTTGAGGATAGGTTTTTGGGTGTGAATGGACGGCTGGAGGAGAGTGGGAGGTTGTTGGATAAGTTGAGTTTGGACGAGTAGGGCGAGGGTTGGGGTGGGTGAGGGGTGGAGACTGAGGACGGTGAGCTTAGACATCAGATGTGGGCAAAGCCAGTCACGCATACTTGTGTTATACATGGAATAGGATCTGGGTAATAGGTAGTGAATGTATATATTGTATCTCTTCCCAATTGTTCATCACTGGATAACATCCATGGTCATTGTAGAGCACGAGATAGCAAGTGTTGAATTGGGATAAATTGATTAAATCAACCAAAAATAAAAGTAATCTCCTACTAACCATACTCGTCCACTCTCTCACTTTACTCGCTGTCTCTTGCTACACCTTTAACCATATAACAATGTCCCTAAACCTACCTAAACCAGTAAACACCTATGCTGGCCAGGATGAACTTCGAAATACTACCAATGGACATGGAGTCGGAAATGGAAATGGGTTGGAAGAAGAGGCGGAATATAGAGCACCTAGAATGAGTGATCGATATAAGAGTACAATGATTTATCCTCCTAAGGAAATGAGGAGTGAGTCTCTTTCACATCTCTCAAACTTCTACCTGTCACGTCCTCCTCAATACAATCCCCGACCTCCTCCAACAATCACGATCCAACAAAACAACGCTAACATACAGATGTAATTGACAAAACCTCAAATCACGTATCCAAATCCCCTTCACCAGCATTACTAGAATCAAAGATCAAAGAACAATTAAAAACAGATCCAAAATTCGCTTTCTTAAATGAAGAAGATCCATATCACAATTATTATAAATATATGGTAGAGAAAATAAGGGAAGATGCTGAAGATGTCGCTAAAGGATTGAAACCTGCACCTACGGCTGGACATGCTGATACGGAGGGTATGGAGCAAGTAAAGAAAATGGCAGATGAGGTTACTGCTTTTGAACCTAGGGAATTGGAGTTTAAAGTGGATTTACCGGGTGTTACTGCTCAGGATCTGTATGTGTTTTCTCTTGTCGTTGGGCAGGTCTGACCTACCCTTCTTTGTCAATGTTTAAATAGTGCGCGACATTGAAGCTGACCAACAGGGACATTCTTCGACTCACTGCACTCTTTCACGCACGCCGTGGTCGATCTTTCCTTTCTTCACTCTCTGTAAGAGAAGGTCGTAATTACCAATTCGATTTCCTACGACCCACCCACTCTCTCTTCGGATATTACAATAGAATGGTAGAATCTTATCAAAAAATAATCTCCCCAGCACCCGGTATTATCGAAAACTTGGTCAAAGAAACTACAGACCCAACTACTAGATGGAAAACATTATCTGAAGCTAAAAACAGAGCAGAATGGGAAAGAGGAAAGAGAAAGAGGGAAGATGAGAGGAAAAAGGAAAAAGATGAAGAAACGGAAGCTATGGGATTAATTGATTGGCAAGATTTCGTCGTTGTTGAAACGATTGAATTTACACAGCAAGATATGGAATTGGAATTACCCCCACCGACTAATGTAGAGAGGTTGAAGACTATGAGTATGGCAGAGAAACGAATGGCTAGTATGGTTATGGAGGAAGTACCTGGTGCTACGACCGGAGGGGCCGGTGCAGGTGTTGGTGCAGTTGATGCGGAAGAAGTGGATATGGAGGAAGATGATGAGGGTGAAGAAGTTCGTTTGCAGAGGATTAAAGCGGAACAAGAACAGGCTAGAGCGAGGGATGTACAAAGAGCTGCTATGCAGTCTAGAGGTGTCAAGATCAAGACGGATTATACACCAAAGGGTACGTCTTAAACGCGTTGCGGAAGCAACGTGTTGCGTTTTCACTTGTGATTCTCAATGTCGCATCCCTCTCCCACCCTCAACCCAACACCGCCCAGCCGTCGGTCTTCGCTTCGCTCAGACCTCATTCTCACACGGAACTCGCTAACATCCAGGTATTCAACGAGGAAACACCACAGCAACTGCAAAATGCCCCTACTGTGCCCAATCAATTCCCGAAAACGAACTATCCGAACATATCCGTATCGAACTACTAGATCCTAAATGGAAAGAACAAAAGAGAATACTCGAAATGCGTCGAAATCAATCACTTCAAATGGCATCTGGAACCGATATTTCTACTTCACTTCGAAATCTCGCTTCGGCCAGAACGGATTTGTTTGGTGATGAATCTGATGAAGCTGAACGAAAGAGGAAGGAAGAGGAAGATAATAAAAGACGGAAAGAGAGGGAGAGATTGGTTTGGGATGGACATGCTAATTCTGCTCAGAGTGTGACGGATACTTTCCAGGGTAAATTTGGATTGGAGAATGATATTCAGAAAATGCACGCTAGGTTGGGGTTGTCGTGAGTTTCCTTGCCACTTATCTTCAATACCTTTATCAACTACCCGAGATGTCTACC